>PVJO010024490.1:0-24332 GCA_004026905.1 Hystrix cristata | reverse complement strand
GAAACATGAACGGTGCCATAGAAATGAGAGTGTAGGTTGGCCGGTGTGCCCAAAGATGTCCTTAAACCACCTGTGTGCCCATGAGTCTCAAGCCATTAGCCTGCATTCCTGTGGGAAGATGGATGGAAGACGAGATAAGAACATTTATGTGACACACTGGCCATAGAGAATGTTGGACATGGGGAAGGAAGCAGAGGTGGAGTCATCTTTTCTTTGCCTCTCTGGAAAGGAACCTTGACTCCCACCCCAAGTCAATCTGCTTGCGCCCCAGACACATCTCACATGAGGCTGCTCTGTGGTGGTAGCATGGAAGTCCTGCTGTGTTGGAAACGTTGAAAATGCCATGTTCCTAGAGGCCACCAAAAGTAGCCTGCTGTGTTGTAGATGCTCTTCAGTTACTTGATAAACCCTGTGTTTCTGGAAAGCAAAGGTCATTGGCAGCCCAGCTTCTGCCAGACAAGGAAACGCAGGGCAGGGGCCAGGAAGAGCACAGGATCCTGGCCACAGGCTGCAGCTCAGAGCCCACACTCTGGCTCCTTAGGAGCACAAAGCCCCCAGTCCTTCGGTTCTCCAAACTTACTCGCCCAGCCTGAAGAATGAGAACGAAAATGCCAATTCCTTCCAGCTATCACAATGTCAGATGGCACGACAGTTGTGAAAGCGCCTTGGTACCCACACTGCTGAATCAATATTGGTTCGTCACACTGCTTTTGAGATTAGTCTGTTAATCACTAATCTTAGATTTCGTTTCCAGAGAATGAAGCTGTGCCTCTATTGCACCACATGCTCTCCAGCCCAGGAGAGCAGAATGATGTCAAAGAAGAAAGAGCTCAAGGAGAAAGATCTCAAGGGGGAACATCTCAGGGAGAAATATCTCAAGGAAAGGAGAGCGGTCCCCTTTGCCAGGGCTGATCCCAGCCCACACGTCCACCACAGACAACACTAATTCTCTCACATTCTGCCAGCTTTGTCCAAGGCTTTTCCCAGATTCATCAGTGGTGATTCGGATGTCCCCGCTCCCTGGGAGCATACTGACGTGCACACCTGGTTTCTCCAAGCACTTGACCCACTTATCCATCAGTTATTCACCTGTTTATTGACACATGTGGCTTGACAACCTTCCAGATGCCAAGCACCAGGCCACTGGTGCCAGAGTCAGCCCTTAATAACATCAAATGTCCCAAGGGCTACAGAGAAAGGAAGGGCTGACACCAGGGGCAGGGGCAGGGCCAGCATAGTCTGGGGTCTCTACCCAGTTCCTTCTGTTCATCCTGCTCAGCATCCTGTGCATGCCTTTACTCTAAATGTTTTAAACTGTAGAAAATTCTCCTCACTCCACCCCTCCTTCCAGCACTCCCCTGCCGGTCTCTCCACTTTTTTCTCCTGGGGACTATTAACAGTTAAACTCAACTTGTCCTTTAAATTCTCTTCCATATTTTCATCTCTTTCTGTCTATGAGTTGCTTTCTGTCTTCCACTTCACAAATGTTCTCTTCGACAAGCTCATCTATTAATCAGCGTATGTTTTATGCCCAGATTTCTGATCAGTTCTTTTCCAGAGTCAGTGTGGCCTCGATTCATATTTTCTGGGTTTCTTTATTTAATCTCATATCATACTTTGTGAATGCTATTCTTTCCTCCTTGTGGGTCTTTAAATGTTTAATGTTTTTTGTGTTCTGTTTTTCATTCTGTTTTGCTTGTAAGACATTCTTTTGGTCGCATTTCTTTTTTTTTTTTTTTTTTGGTGCTGGGGATCGAACTCGGGGCCTTGTGCTTGCAAGGCAAGCACTCTAACCACTGAGCTAAATCCCCAACCCATTGTTCACATTTCTTTAGCAGGGAACTCATCTCCTTACCACTAGTTTTATGTGTCACTTTCTTAGGATTAATTCTCTCGTGTGCTTCAGAATTTTAGTTTGCAGTACAAATCTTGCTTCCTTCTTTTCTTCTCACCACATCCACCTCTCTCCTCCACCCGGCTCTCCTGGGATACTGTCATTGTTCCCATCCGTCCAAGCACACAGCCCTAGACAGGCTCATAGTGACAGCTCGGAGTGTCTGAGATGCCAAAGTGGAAGGGTCGGCCCATCCTTCATTGGCCAGGTCTGGCCCGGGAGTTGCCGGCTTACAGATGCAGGGTTGCAAGCCTTAGCTCTGGTGGCAGCTCCAGCCTCTCTCAGCCGCCCCGGCCCATCCCTGCAGCCCTGGAACAGGTGTGGTGCTGTGGCTCACGGGACCGTTGCTCATGCCAGAACCAGCGCCCGTGGATCCTCGGCCTTCTGTGCTGCGGGAGCCCGGGTGGAACCGCACACTCCCTGGGGCGCCAGAGGGGGCTGCACAGAACAGACCAGTTGTTTCAGAGGCCCTTGTGCTGAGCCAGGGTTGGTGTGAGGGGCCTCTGAGAAGCACATCCAGGAGAAGGGGCGGCAACCAGGAATGCTCTCAGGCCCTGGGCAGAGAAGCAGTGCGTGCTGTTTGCAGGCACAGATTGTGGGGGTTCTGCAGGCCCCCATGGCAGATCACCTGCCCAGGGGCAGCAAGACAAGAGAAACCTGGAGTCGGAGAAGCCGACCAGAGACGGAGCAGCTCCACCATGAGGACGAACCGTGTAACTGCATGGAGAAGGCCACCCTTCTGCCTGGACCGCCTCCCTTCCTCATCTCCTCAACTGGGCAGGGCACCAGTGACAGCTTTGACTCTGAAGTTCAGGTTTAGCCCATGTTATCAGACTCAGCCTTGGCCTCAGGTATTTCTGGGGAGGGGGTTCTAATACAGAAGGAGCAAATCATGATAGAAATTACATTTCTTATTCGTACATGCTTGCTGTACCTAATTACTGCATTCCTCACGGGGAGTTGGTCCCTGTACAAAGCACATCTTGATTCTTATGTCCCTTTACTCTCCCCTTCCCTCCTGCCTTCCTCCATCTCTTGGTCCCTTTTCCAATTGTAAAAAATCCTGTTTCCTATTGCCCATCTTCTATTTTGCTGTTTATTTAGACTTTGGGTTTCTCATATAAGAGAAGCCATGTGGTACTTAAATTTGCATGTCTGACTTATCTCAGTTAACAGTATGGTCTCAAGGTGCATTCATTTTCCTACAGATGGCTCGTTTATCCTTCTTCATGGCAGAGTAGTACTCCATGGTGCACAAATACCACATTTTCTTTATCCGTTCATCCATTGATGGACGTATAGGCCACTTCCAAGATTTAGCTATTATGAGCTGTCCTGCTATAAATACAGGTGAGCATGGGTCCCTGTAATATGATGTATTTTGTTCTTTTGGGAAGAACTAGTAGAGGAAGTCTGGGTTGAACTAAAACCAGGACAAGTAGGGAGGCCCTGGTGAGCACCCTCCCCCCAGCACTGTTGCCCAGCTGCTCCAGCCACAGCCCAGCCAGCAGGCCCCTGACGCCACACAGCCCCTCTGTGCTCCCCCCCGCTCCCCGGCATGGCCTGAAGGACTCCCAGACACATGGCTCTGCGCTCGGACTCTCATGTGGGGTGACAGCGGCCGCAGGCGTGACCGGCACTCAGAGAGACCCACATCAAACCCCAGCTCAGTCTCCAAGAGCTGTGTGACCACAGCCATGCGGCCGCACCGCTCCAAAACACCTTTCCCTCCCACAAGCGCTTTCCTTCAGTTGCTTTAAGGACTGCACACAATTGCTGCCGCAGGGTGCTCAGTATTTGCTCAGAATCACTGGCATCTAGGACGTTCAGAGTCACAGCTGGGGTGAATGGCAACAGGTTGTGCTTCTCCTGTCCACCTGTCAGTCCCTCTGGGAGAGGCGCCATGTTTGATGCCTTCCAGCCCCTGAAGCAAGGCAGGCCTCAGATCACAGATTAACAGAGGCGGGCATGGGGAGAATGCTCTGCCGCACTTTCTGCCTGCTGGGTCTCAGTGACTCCTTGGGGACACTGGTTGCTAGACAGTGGGTGTGATTAGCTGTACCCCTGATGCTGGTTGTGTCCGCCTGAGCTCTGGAGACACTGGACAGGGAGGGAAAGTGAGTCCATGAGTCCACAGGCTTCACCGTGGCCCCTGGCCTTCTGGGGCCCGCATTACCTAGTTATGGCAAGCATCCTGCTAAGCCAGTTTATCAACCCCCCACACCTGGTCACCATCCTCATCCCCCCACCCACCCCTGACTGGTACCTGACCACCCTGGTCCATCTTCAGCAAGCACCCTGCTAGGTAGCTTCAGCCAGGATGCCCCTTCATCCCCTGGAACCTCCTCTTGGTAAATTCCCATCCACCTCTGGCTCCTAAAAGTCCCCTTTCCATCAGCACCATCGAGGATCTTTTCCATGTGGTGAGAACCTCCTGCCAGAGCTGGAGTGGAGACTACACCAGGGTTTGTCACGCACGCTTCTCTAGGTGTCACTCACCCTTAAATACCAGCAGCCTCCTCTATCCCCAAGTGCCATACCTGTGACCAGGGTGCCGTGAACAAGCCACAGAGTGTGTTTACAGAAATTCCTTCTTGGCAGCTTCCATTATCCCTTAAAGTTCCAGCTGGTGAGAGGGTGCTACTGCCAGGACACGGAGCAGAGCCTCACACCTGATTCCCCTGGGCCTCCCGCTTGACCTCACACCTGGGCCTCACACCTGGGCCTCACACCTGGACCTCACACCTGGGCCTCCCGCCTGGGCTTCACACCTGGGCCTCACACCTGGGCCTCACACCGGGGCCTCACACCTGGGCCTCACGCCTGGGCCTCCCGCCTGGGCCTCCCGCCTGGGCCTCCTGCTTGACCTCACACCTGGGCCTCACGCCTGGGCCTCACACCTGGGCTTCACACCTGGATCTCACACCTGAACCTCCCACCTAGATGCCCCTCCTGGACTTCCCACTGGACTTCACACCTAGACTGCCCACCTGGGCCTCCCTCCTGGACCTCCCACCTGGGTACTCCACCTCAAACTCTCTTTAAGGAAAGTGTTGGCTGTGGTCCCAAATGCCACTTGTTTTGAAATGAGACCCCTCCCATACCTGTTATTTCTCCGTTCCTTTGTCCAAATGATTATCCTCATAAACCAGCTGCCAGCAAGCCCAGCCCTGAGCTGCAGGAGACACCCCTTCTAGTGTCCCCTGACCTCGATAGCCACCACACATATCCTGCCCACTTTTGCTCCATTAGCTGTGCAGCTGCCTTGAGGAGACTGGACCTGATTCATCTGTGTCCCTGGGGCAGGCTGCCCTGTGGGCTCTGAGCCTCTCCCTGTCTCCTGCTATGTGACAGCACCTCTGCACGGTCCCCTCCAGGGTGAGGAGGCTGAGGAGCCTTGTCCACCAATCCCCACCTCTCGCATATCACAGGTTAAGTGTTCGTTCCCCAGGACTTCCTGCCCGAGGGTTGGGTCGAGTCTGGCCGGAGGAAGCCCAGGGCACAGACCCCGGGATCAAGGACAGAAGCTGTCCACGTTCTGCTGTGCTGTGCATTCTGACAGCTGGGACAAAGGGTGTTGAGGTTTTCACTAGAGAGAAATGATGGGCGTTTGTGACTTAGATATGTTTACCTGATTTAAATACTGCATGCTGTACATACATACTGAAACATCACACAGTAACGCATTGTAGTGTACAATTTTTATGTTTTCATGCTGTATCACTTAGGGCTGTCTACAAGAACAGGTTCAATATAAAATATATGTATGATTATATGAGGGATTTATGAGGTGGGCTTATAGGAGCAAAATCAGAAGAGTCCCAGTGGCCGTCTGCAGGATCAGAGGCAGAAAAACCCAAAATGGTCATCTATGTGCTGGAAGGCTGGAAATATGGAGGATCCAGGAGCAGTCAAAGGTCAAAGGGCTGGAAGCTAACCCGTGTGGAGTGGCCTCTGTGAATCTGAGTTGGAAGGCTGAAGAGTGTGCTGGAAACCTGAAGGAACTGGAGACAAATGTCCAAAGGCAAGGATGAAAACTGGAGCGCCTCCAAAGAAAAGGGCAGACTTCCTTCTTCTTTCCCTTTTTATTCCATCTAGGCCACCACCCTACTGGTTGGCACCACCCACGTCCTGGGAGGGTCTTACTTTCTCATTTCTCAGCCTACATGTCACTCACCCACAGGCACACCCAGGACTTTATTAATCTGCTACATGGATCTTACTCAAGTCAAGTTGACCTAACACGGTTAAAGACCACACCTGTATCAGATAGAAATAAATTTAAAAGAAGGAAGGAAGAAGGACATGTCCTGAGCATTTGGAACCAAGGACTCAGAAGCCATGGCTGAGGGTTAAGGTTGGGGTTGGGGGGCTCTCTGTCATGCCTCTTGGCTTTGCTCTTGCTTCACAACAGCTTCAGGCTCCTGGCTGTGCCAGGTGAGGACAAGTTCTGCTAGTGCCAGGTTCTCTCGATGCTAGAAAAGCTGGATGGAGACTGTCTTACCTGGCAATGGTCACACAAGCTCCTCCAGGCCAAGCTTCCTCTGAGTTTCCCGCCACCAAGTCTAGAAGCTGTGTGGGTACAGGGCACCCACCATGGGCTCCCAAAACATGCCACCACCCAGCAGGGAGGCCCAGCCCCTCTTCATGAGGCCACCACCATGATGTGGTCCTTCCAGGCTCCCAGCCACACTATGAATGAGCTGGAGAGGAAGCCAGGCTGGAGAAGTGAGGAAGGCCGGGCAGCACCAGGGTGCAGTGGTGCCATAATTAAGCGCCTTTGTCTTTGAGATCAAAGCATATGATGCAGCCAGACAGATGGAGCCCCACCCCCTGCTCTGCCCAACAGTACAAAAGCTCCCAGAAGCTCGGCAAGATGGCGCATACCTACAATCCCAGCTTCTAAGGAGGCTGAGGCAGGAGGATCACAATTTCAACCTAGCAAGAGCTTGTCTCAAATAGAAATATAAAAAGAGGTGGGGCTATGGCTCAGTGGTAGAGCACTTGCTTAGCATGGATGCCCTGGGTTCATATCCTCAGTACTGCAAAATTTTAAAAAGTTGAATAAGGCCTCCTAAGAGTGGAGCAATGGGACTGCGGTTTTATAAGAAGAGGAAAGTCCTGCGCTGGGACAGTCTCTCACCACGGGACACCCTGCACCACCCTGCTCCCCAGTAGCAGCACGGACTTCATCAGATGTGGCTGCCCAATCTTGAACTTCTCAGCCTTCAGAATCACGAGCAGCATAAACCTTTATTCTTTATAAATCACTCCATCGGTGGTATTCAGAAAACCAACTAATCTACTGCCACCCTGTGCCGTGGCTGGGAGGACTAACGGGGATAAGAATAAAAGTGCCCGGCATGTATCAAACACTCGATCCATGTGATGTGACAAAGATAGTCATCATCATGGATCCTGAGCCATCAAGCGGGAGCAAGCATCTCCAGCCAGGCTCTAGGACACCCTCAGGCTGACTGGCACCCTCCCCTGGAGCTCCAGAGACACCTCTGGGCTCTGGGCTCTGGCAGTGTTGTGGTCCAGACTAAGATGCAGCCCAAAGTCTTCCGTTGAGAGGCAGGGCTTTGGGAAGGTGACTGGATCGTGGTGGTGCTATCCTTGCGAGTGGCTTCTTCCATTGATGAGCTAATGGCTTTGTGTGCTGTTCAGAGAAGGGTCACTAAAGACGCAACCCAGAAGGATGTATTCTTGTGCCTGACTCCTTCTATCTCTGCTTCCTGGCCACCATGAGGAGCCAGCTTTCCTCTGTCAGGCCCTTCTTCTTTTTCTCATTGATTCTTTTTTCATCCTTCATTTTAACTTATCCAGTTGACAAGATCTGAGTTGATTTGGGATCATTCTGAAATCAGAATTCCTGAGAGAAACTTCTGTGCCAGCTGCCGCAGCACAAAATCCAACATTAAAGAATAACCAAATACTAGTGAACGAATTCGAAAAATGAATTTCATATAGAAAATTAAATTTCTCTCTGACAGACTACGTGGTAGACACAGGTCTGAAAGTTGGCAGTAATTACTAAAAGCAACCAGCCACCCTCCTGCTAGGTATTGTCAGGCCCATCTGCCACACATATCTGTCTTGGAGCTTACCGTGGACTGAGCCTCCTGGAAACTGCAAACTGAGTAAGCCTTTCTTCCTTCAAGTAGCAAAGGGAAAGTAACTAGAACAGGCAGTACTCGCTGCATTTTCAATTTGCACTGTTTCCACCAGATGATGGGTTTATCAGACCCTGACCCCGTGGTAAGTTGAGGAGCATTTGTGTTTTCAGATTGATGAAACAGAAAACTGACTGAGACCTCACTCCATGGCTGTCTCTAAGCCCCAAGCACAGAGGGCCAGGTTAAAGTCTCCTTCTATGCTCAGCCGCTAGGGGGCTTGATGTAAAACACACACACACACACACACACACACACACACACACACTCTCTCTCTCTCTCTCTCTCTCTCTCTCTCTCTCTCTGCCCTGGTGCTCCCAGAGCATCTGAGCAGGATCCTGTCCCCATTCATGTGTACCCTTCCCTTGCCCTCTTCCCATGCCTATCAGGGCAATGGTCCAAGTTAACTGGAATAAAGAACCCGGTTCTTGGGGTTGCCCAAGTGAGGCCACCCATCTGACAACTTTACCCTTCTCCTCTCTGCACCTCCAAGTCCTGCTCCCCAAAACCTGAGGAGGCTGAAGCCAACAAACCAGCAGCCATGGCTTCAGCCCTGGACCAGCCACAGGTGCCCTGTTGGTGCCCATGGATGCCCTGATGCCCTGTGTGTCAGCAGGCAAGTTGTGCCCAGCCTGAGCGTCTCCTCCTGTACTGGGAAATACACCCAGTGACCCTGTGTGGCCGCCCTGAGAAGTAAGTAGCAGACAGGAATGAGAGGCCTTGTCACCATTACATTCTGTGTCACCAAGAAGGGTGTCACACTGGTTCAGAGCCAGGGCCCGGCACAGCAGGAGCCAAATGAAGCCTGGGAGTAAAAATACTTGTAAGACACATTGAAAGAGAAATGTGTTATTGGTGTACAGAGAAATCTAACCAATCAGTAAAGAGGGAAGAAACCAGAGAAAATGGAAAACAACATGAATAGACAGATCATAAACCAAGAAATCCAAAGGGTCACAAACCCCTCAGATAATAACAGGCTTTAACACTTAGCCCTTACTGAGAGCCAAAGCCTGCTTTCGCTTCACACGTGAATACCATTAAGCCCTCAAGTCCAACCAATGAGACAAAAAGTGTCCCTATCCCCATTTTACAGATGAGGAAATAGACCCAGTGACGTCTTAGCAACAAGCGTCACACAGCTTGCGGTGCCGAGGAGGGATTCTTCCAGGCAGTCGGGCAAAACAGGACTCACTCAGAGCACAGCTCTGCAAACCAAAATACCATCTCTTCACCTATCAAACTAGCCAAAGGATTAAAGTTCGGTAACACTCAAATGTTGGTGTGGGTGTGAGCAGACAAGCACTTTTGTGTAATGTTGGTGCGATCTTTTGGGGAAGTAATCTGTCAATATCCATGGACATCTTGCATTCATCACCTGATGGGGAGCTCATCCCATAGATATTCTAACGGGGATATTGATTATCACACAGTTCTTACATAGCCAGGAAATGCGGGAGCTGAGATCTGCCCTTCATTAGTGGGAAGGAAACTTGCACAGCTTGGAGAGACAACTTTGAGTGTGGCGGCTTCTTGCAAAGCTAAACCTGTCTTACCGTGCAATCCGGCACTGCACTCCTAGATTCACCCAGCTGAGCTCCACTTAGGTCCACACAAAAACCTGCCCACGAATGTTCACAGAAGCTTTATTCTTCAAAACCCCAATGTGAAAGCAATCAAGGTGACTTTCAGTAGTTGAACAGAGAAACTCCAGTGCAGCTGTACGATGGAACGTTAGTCAGCAACAAGAACAAGTGAGTTACCGACCATGAAAAGACGTGAGGAAGCTTAAACCCAGTCTGAAAAGATTTCATGCTACATATTCCAATGCTACAAAAATTCTGCAAAAATCGAAGCTACAGAAATGGTAAGGTCATGTAACCACTGTGGAAATCAGTGCGGAAAGTCCTCAAAAAACTGAAACTATAAAGTCTGTTCCACCCAGCTATTCCCCTTCTAGATATCTTCCCAAGAGTCGAAGACATCATGTTACAGTGATCCATGTATACCCATGTTTATAGCAGCACAACTCATAATCTTGGAAACAATCTATGCGTCCATCAACGAATGGATAGAGAAAATGTGGTATTTACACACAATGGTGTACTACTCTGCCACAAAGAAGGGTAAATTTGAGTCATTTGTAGGAAAATGGAGGCACCTTGAGACCATAATGTTAAGTGAAGTAAACCAGACACACATGTGTAAATGTCACATGGTTTCTCTTACGTGAGAAACCCAAATTATAAATAAAGAGCGAAATAAAAGATAGACACTAGGAAATAGGGACATAGCTCTTTTGCAAATAAGAAGGGGACCAGGGGCTAGGGATTTAGCTCAGTGCTAGTAGGATTTAGCTCACTTGCCTAGAAGGACAAGGCCATGAATTCAATCTCCAGCAGCCAGAAAGGGAGGCGGGCACCAGGAGATGGAAGGAGGGGAGAAAGAAGAGAAGGGAGGGGGAAAAAAAGGAATTAAAATGTGTGATATACACGTACCAACTCCCTACATGGAATGTAATCATTATGCACTGCAAACATAGATTAATAAAAATAAAAATTTGAAAGGAAAAGCTAAAGAAATGGTCAGGGGACCTGAGCTTGGACAGAGGGAGTTAGCCAGGAGGTCAAAGAAATTATCATCCAGATAACCTGTGGAGATTTCAAGGGAAGAGAGGGCCAGGCCTTCGCTTCACACATCCCTCTATTTACAAGTATTACCATGAATATGTACAACGCCTAAAAACAAAAAGCCAAAGACAGGACTGGTTTAAATTCCTACCACAAACAAAAAGTTATTTTTTTTATTTTTGAAAGACAAACAAAAGCCAGTCCTGGATTCTGAATTCCAGCTCTTTCATTTCTTAGCTATAAAACCTCAGCCTACTGGTGTGGCTGACCTGTGTCCAGAGGACGGATGGGGACCAGGGGACAGGGGACCCTGGCACAGCAGGAGGGAGGCCAGGCTGGGGCTAGGAGCAACAGGCAAAGACATGAGAGAAGACTTAGTCATTAAGAGAAATAACATTTAATGCGATATTTTCAAAATCAAAATTAATGAAAAAATGAATGACAAAATGTCAACATTTCCAATAAAGCCGGTTTCTGCTTCCTGCCTTACCACTTGCCCTTCTTCAGTCTTGGGCAGTTTTCCAGGCCCACTCCCACCTTCCCTTCCTGCCCCGCCCCTGTGGCCACGCCCCTTTGGCACTGGGGCTTCCATTCAGGAGGGGGAGGTGGGACCCACAGAGCTCAAAGCTCAGAGACCCTGGAGATGAGGAGCTGGGACCTCAGCAGCAAGCCTGTCCCTGCTCCCCAATCCCAGCTGGGTGTGCAAGCACCAGGCAGCTTGCCCAGAAAATGGTAGCCTTGGCCATGGTCTTCAAGAGCCTTGACAGCTAAAAACAAGAAGAGACAGATGGAACAGGAGACAGAAGACTGCAGGCGAGGGACTGAGGGGACAGGAAAATGCAAGAGGCCTGGGTCAGGGACCGTTCTACCCAACCGGGCTCAGCTGCTGCATGAGCCCTGCTCAGGCCCGGGGAGGGAGCTACGTCCACTGATGTCTCCATCCTCAGTCCCAAGCCTGGTCCACAGCAGAGAGACACTCACAGATGGGACAGTGTGGCACGTCCCCAAGGAGCCCAGGGCACACCCAACCCAGTTATGAACACAAGAAAGAAAGATGGTCCACTGCCACAGGCCAGCAGGTGGACACCATCACCCAGCGAGCTCTTCCAGCAACTCAGCAGCAGCCCCCCAGAACGCGACCCCAGCACGTAGGGCTCACAGTGCCCTTCCAGGCCAAGCACTGTCAAGTGATCTCTCTCTACACCACGAAGCCCTGGCAGGCGACCCAGAGAGGCCTCCCTCCCTGTCTACAGAGACACACAGGAGGTTTAGTGAGTGTCCCACAAGGAAAGGGACAGGTGGAGAGGAAGGATGTGGGCCCCCCCCCCGAACACCAGAAATGATGAGAGCCAGCCGTGGCAGGGGAAATGCTCCTGAGCATTGCAAGAGAGAGGCAGTGGGGCCAAGGCAAGGCAGGCCCCTGGCATAAGGGCAAAGGAGACTGGAGCAAAGACGCAGGATGGCAGGGAGCCACAGAGTTCTGTGACAGGAAAGGACGAAGACTAGACAGCAGAAGGAACGCTGAGGGGACACGCTGCGGCACCCCCCAGCTGCACACATGAGACCCCCCGCAGCCCGGGCAGTGTTCACAGGAGGCGTAGGAGGCGCCTTTTTCAGGAGAGATGCTCAGAACTGAGAAGTCCCAGTACAGGCACCGGGCCAGCCTCCATGGGCCTCTTCAAGTCGCACATGCTCTCCGGGTCCCAGGGATTCACGTCGGGGTGGAGTGAAGGGCTAAACCTTCGCAGAGCCCAGGTTTGGGGACCCAACCTGCCCCACAGAGTCACCACTCAAGGGAGCAAGGGTATCATGAATCCAGCTCTTAGGGTGGGAAAGTCGTACCCCGAAGGTCTGCCCCTGCCCCGAGTCCCCATGCCCCTTGGGGGTGGCTTGGGTTTCTAGCCCTGTGCCTGAGACCCCGCCCGGCTTTTGAACTCCCACCCCACGAGGCTCCATGAGGGAGTTCGGAGGAGGAGCCCGACTCTCCTACAGGCAGGGTCATCTCCCAGGTGGCGCGCAGGGAGCCAGGAAGAGAAGGAGACAGAGGCCCAGCAGGAGGGACCCAAGGGCCCCGGAAGGGTGAACAGGTAGAGTTTGAAGATGTTTGCTCACTGCCAATCTCAGACTTCTAGCAGAGCTTGTTCAACAGAAGAGGTCCGATCTGGAAAAGGAAGCAGTGGCGATGCTGGACCAGATGTGCAAAGGACTGGAGTTAGGCCGCACCCTCCTGCCTTGGCAGCGGGTGGGGTGGTGGCCTGGACCGGGCTTTAGGTGACATTAAGCTCCAGATTGTAATAACTCTGCCCACGATGACCACGTGGATTCACAGGGACCTGGGGACCGCGCTACAGGACGATCTGGTGACATGCTCTGGACTTGGTCCCAGCTCTGCCCTCCCGACAAGCTGGATGAAAGCTCATAAAGGTTTAGTCACAGCTGCAGATGTCAAAACTGGGCCAGGCTGGGGATTTAGCTCAGTGATTAGAGTGCTTGCCTTGCAAGCACAAGGGCCTGAGTTCGATCCCCGGCACCACAAAAAACAAAAAACAAAAAAAACAAACAAAACTGGGCCAGCCCAGAACAACAGAGGAGAAGGAATTCGACATGAGTGAAAGCCTAGCTCCTCATTTGTCTAACCAAGGTCACTTGGTACGAAGATGAATGAGACAGATTTGCTTCCGAGCAACACGTGGAGCAAAGGGCTGGGCATTGTGGGAGCCACGGGCTCTGCGTGTCTGCCCTGGAGAATGGGCTGCCCGGGACATGGGCACACAACAGCTACCTGGGACTCCCTGGCTTCCCAGCCTGCACACCAGACAGTGCCTGGCATGCCCCTTCTCGGTGGCCTTTGCTCTGTGGGACCAGGCTGGGCCTGACGTCAAGTCCTTGCCCAGGTTGGTCTTCCCCACCTGTCCCTCCCACTCCTCAGAGTCCCCAGTTGGTCGCCATGAGCTTGGGGCAAGCCAGCCCCACAGGAGCAGTGAGGGAGGGTCCTCTGCTAGGCAGCCCTGGGAACCGCCCGCGATCTCCTGCAGGCATCCCCAACAGGGTGCAGGACTCAGGAGAAGGACCCAGAACAGCCCCGGAGGAAGAACATTTAAGCAGCTGGAGAGATCACAACTGAGCTGGCTGGGAAGCGCCGGCCCTACCTGTTGCCAAGGGACACCACACACTGCCACAGCACACGTTCCAGTGCTTCGCACGGGACAGCCCAGTCAGTCCTCATGACAGGCAAGGAGGCAGACACTGTCACCTGACCGCTGAGGAGGCTCAGGACACTCTGAACCCAGGAGGTGAACCCAGGTTCAAACTCCAGGTGTAGATCCTAAGTGGCCGTCCCAAGCCCAAAGCATCAGGATCCCTTCAATCCCCATTAGAGAGTAAGCTACCATGACTGGGGGACAGAGACCCACAGTAGCGGACCTGGAGATGACATCACAGCGGAAGGGACCACTCGCTGCTTTCCCACCATCCCCACACCGACACCGGCCAGCAGGGCCATGCAAGGCCGCTCTCCATCTGGGTCTTGGTTTGTCATGAGGCGACAGCAGCCTGGAGCGGAAGGAAAGATGCATGCCTTGTGTCCTGGCCGAGAGGTGACAAGCTCCGGAAGCCAGCTTCAGCTGTCAGGGACCCTGACTGCCGAAGGAGACCCAGTGGGCAGAGAAGGGGAGACTCCAGAGAAGATGGGGACTCTTGCAGGCCAGGAGCTCTTGGACTCAAGTTTATGCTCTGGGGAACAGAATTTACCAGAACAAAATCAACAAGACCACCCGGGACCCATGCCCCTTCCCTGGGGACCTGGGAAAGCGCCGACCTCCCAATTTGTGTTTATTTTGAATTTAAATATATATATATGGACAATGAGAGCCCACACCTCCCAGAGCAGGACCTGAAAGGGACACAGGAAGTATGTCCAGGTATGCAGAGTCCCAGGGCGGAGATGTAGAAGGACACCCTGACCACTGCAGAATCAGGTCCGGGCCAGGAGGGGACAGCAAGGGACCGGGTGAATCTTCAGGCCCAATCAGAAATTCAGCCCGGGTCGCTCCAGACAGCCCTGACAGCAGAGGCTAGTGAGTCAGGCGTGGGGTTTAACCAGGAGGGTGTTTCGGGGACCAGGCCAGGACCCAGGCCTGGCAGGATCCAGCAGCACCCCACGGAGGTCTATCCCAGTCACCGTGAGGTGGTGGCTTGTCTGCCCTGTGCCACACTGGGCCCACCCTGGTCCCAGGAAGAGCAGGACATGGCACAAACTGACACACATCTTATGAGCACAGAGCGTTTCGCTCCTGCCAGCCACGCCCTGCGGCCTGTGGCCCTTCCCTGCCCTCCTGAGCCTCCCACCTGCCACCTCCATCCCCAGCGCAGCCTCACCCTCCTCCTGCCCCCACCCAAAGAACTCAGACTCCCAGAACTCCTCCTCCCTGCTCTACCGCACATGGGTGGCCAGTGTGCCTGTCACTTGGGGCCCTCCATTTGATGTAAAAATTCATTCTTTCTCAGCGGTGCTTTCAAATAAAGCCACCAAGAGTCCTAGAGGAAGCAATAACAAAGTTCTGAGGGCAGACTGAACAGCAGGTCAAGTTCTATTACAGAAAATCCAGGATCTCGCTTATGCCCAATGCAGAAACCCTGCCCCGGTCCAGAGTCTGGAATGTGCAGGTCGCCTTGGGAATCAAGCCCTTGAAAACCAGCTCTGCTGTGTGGAGCCAGACGCCCCAGGCTGCATCCTGTGGTCTACCAGCTGTCCATGTGCAGGGCAGCGATGTGCCCACCTGCCGAGGGTTTGCATGGCACTGCACCCCGCGGTCCCTGGTCCTGACCTAGGGCCAAGTCCACAGGCCGGCCAGCTCCAGGCCGCGCGCCTCACTCAGGGGCTGCACCAGAGCAGCCGCAGCAGCTGGGACGCCTCAGAGACTGCATGACAGCACGCAGCGGGCCCCTGCGGCCCTCGGTGGACAGGCTGTCCTCGCTGGCTGGCGCCCGCTGCAGCTGCTCAAACTGCATCTCCAGGTGCTTCTGGATGGCCACGCCCAGCACCTCGGGGTCCACTGAGGCTCCATACACCTCCCACGTCATGCCCTCAGCGTCCCACCGCACATCCCGCACAGGGGATGACACTTCCTCCAGGCTGGCCCCCAGAGTTACCTCAGGGAACATGTGCAGGGCAGAAGCTGCCAGGGATGGGCTGGTGGCCACTGCCTTGCAAGCTGCCGCTGGGGCCGTCTGCACACCAGCATCCTGGGCTGAGGCCAGGGTGGGTGCCAGGTCACTGGCAGAGGTCATGGTCCACACATCCTTGGTCTTGCCGCTGGGCTCTGTGGCTGGCGCTGGGGAGCTCCATGGGTGGGCACAGCAGTGGGCATGCCCCGGAAGTAGCCCGGGAGCCGCACAGTGAAACCTCACGCTGTGCTGAGCTTGCAGCCCAGACTCGCTCACTGATGCCACCAACTTGGGAAATGCCAGGATCCCTGTGGCAGGCAGGGCGTGGCAGCAGCCACTGGTCACCACTTCCCTCACGCTGCAGAGCAGGGCAGCTGGAGGCAGAGCATGGCAGGAGGCAGTAGGCAGCTGCCCGGTGGCTTTGGCCCCAGCCTGGGGACTGCAGCAGAGGGCAGCTGCATTCCCCAGCTCTGGTGGTGGCTCCCACGCCTGACTGTCCCCCAGCATCCAGGCTGAGTTTGAAGTCCCATCTTCTGGTGCCAGGTCCTGTCCCACACCTGCAGGGGCCAGGCCACCCTGAGCAGAGACACCTCCAGACTGCAGCTGAGCCCTGTGCATGGGGGAGCCACCACCGAGGGCCAAGCAGCTGAGGCTGGCCTTACGGGCGCCACCATGCCCCCGGGTCTGGGCACCGCGGGCCAGGTCCGAGTGGCTCCTCTGTACTGCAGCCACGCTGGGGGCCCGCAAGTGAGCCAGGTCCCCGCTGCCCACAGTGGACACGTTGCCCACCGTGCTGCTCCGCCAATGGGCCACAGCCCGCAGCTGAGGGCTGGGAGCCTGTGCCCGTGCCACTGGGCTCTCAGGCAGGCGCCCCTCTTCTTCTGGGACCCGGGGGCCAGCACTGGACTCAGTCTGTTGGGCCTGCCACACGGTGCTGCTGGCACTCTTGCGGAGCTCTGGCCTCTGCCCACGGCCCTCACACAGCAGGCTGGAAGAGCTCTGGGACAGAGACTGCGGGTGGGGGCTCCGGGGTGCCCCAGAACCTGGCTCAGGGTGGCTGGCGCTCATGGCTGCCTGCAGGAGAAAAAAAACAGAAGGGAAGGAGTTGAGCTGCGCGTCAGCCCCTCCACCAGACTCTGTGCCCACAGTGCCCAGCACACTGGGGACACAGCTTCAGTGCCAGCCTGCCTGCCTGTCCGCCCCATAAGCAAGTCCACTCTCCCAGTCAAGGCCATCTACATCATACACGGGGAGGACACCGCAAATATGTCCCAGCAGCACCCAGTGTGCCAGCTGCTGACCCTTCACTGGCGAGGTACGGGGTGGGGGATGGGGAGCCCAGGGGATAAGCCAGGTCCCAGGGGATGGGACTGCAGCACTGGGGCGGGGGCTTTGGGACAACAGCTCAGATGGTCAGCGCTGAAGTGCTTCAGAACCTCAACAGCCACTGCAGCTGGACAGTCCAACGTAAGCCTGGTCCTCGCAGCACTGGCAACATCTGGCCTGGTCCTCAAGTGGCCTGGGGCCTCGTGGGCACAGAGCTGGGCCTGAGGTTGGTGGGACGAGGGAGCAGCAAATGGAGCATGCGCTGAGAAACACCCCAGTTATCCTCAAGCCCCTCCGGCCTGGCTGTGCTGTCTAGTTCTGAGACTCAGTCTTGGTATCAGTGTAAGGACAACAGGGTTCCCTGAGGCCCACCCGACAGCCTCACTCCTTCCACAGCCACCTGCTGAGCCCCCACCCTGTCCTGGCTGCCCACTGAGGGCTCTGCAGCTCGGAGACACAGGACCCGCTTCAAGCTGGCAGTCATGACCTCCGACGACCAGCCAACATCGACGATCAGATCTGTCCTCCACGACATTTCAACTCCCTCTTCCCGGGGTGCTGCATCCTGCTGTCCCCCTCCCTGCCGCTGCTGTCGTCCCCTCCTTGGGCCACACGGAGCCCTGGGAGGTGTACGCTGACCCAGCAGAGCCAGGCCAGCTCAGCATCGCCTCCGCTGCCTGCATCTTCTCTTGGGAGCCTTCCTGGCCCTCCGGGAGGGGCTGCGACATCCCTGCTGAGCATCATCGGGCCCGGATGGACTGGACCGGGCTGTCCACCAGCCTCCCTGCCGGCCAGCAGTTGGCAAAGCGAGGCTTGTGGCCTGTTCCCCACCACCTGAACAGCACCCTGTGCTGACCTGAGGTCCACTGTATGCCTGATGAAGGGAATGAGCAAGGACAAGGGAGGAGGGAATGGACAAGGACAGACCACTGGGAAACAGGCTGAGCATCCACACGGGTCCAAGGTGGGACCTATGCAGCAGTGAGCTTGCAGCATACCAGGGGTGACCCTAGAAGCTTTCCTGAGGCCTAGGCAGGGAGTCAAGGCCAGAGGGGCGGGGGAGACACGGTACAGGTAGAAGGAATGGGCAGGCAGAAGAGGAGGGGAGGAGGTTAGAGTGTGCAGGAAGCAGTGGGCTGGGAGAACAGCGGGACCCAGGGGTCAGGAGCCTGGGCCAGTAACCCTGCTAAAGTTATGGATGAGCAAGATCACTCAGGGACACGCAGCCAGGCAGGACAGGCCAGAGAAACAGGGCGGGTACAGGAGCAGCAGCTGCAGTCTGGGCAGTGCTGGCCCTGCCCTCCCACCCTGGGCTGATAAAGTCTACCAGGAAACCACCTCCCTGGCCAGGCAAGCAAGGCTGTCGAAAGTGAGCGCAGGAGGAGTCCTGAACCTAGTTTCACGTCCTCATCAATGTCTCGCTGTTGTTCACACAGGAGATAGCTAGTGGCTGCTGGGCCAATGGGGTAGCTGGTTCTGGACTATGGGGCCCAGCTCTGGACAGTGGAAAGGCTCTGGCCAGACTCCCTAGTCACGTGGGGCTCCTGAGTACCTGAAGGGCAGCTATAGTAGCCAAGAAACTGCATTTCTGATTTTATTTAAACTTAAGTCACCTAGATTTAACTGGTGATGTGTGGCAAGTGGCTGCACTACTGGACCATACAACTCTGAACACAGCCCAACATGGTATGGAGCATCCCATCCAAGCTGCACCTCGGGGCCAAAGCTAGACTGGTCCCAGGAGAGGCAGGAAAGGGCTGAGTGGCCAGGTGCTGGCTTTGATGGACAGATTAACAGAGGAGGGTACTACATCTCCCAGTGCCCAATACCCACCACGTGCCGGGCATGTGCCACATCCTTTGCAAAGAGTGTCTCATTTAATTGTCAGAGAAACCTCATGAGATAAATCATCATCCTATTCTACAAAGGAGGAGGTCAAAGCCCAGAGGTTCGGTGATTTGTCCAAGGGCACACAGCTGAGCACTGTGCAGACCTCCCTCCTAGCCACTGTCACCTTCCCCTGTCATCACAGGGAACCCCAACACCCAGCCTGGCGTCTGGCACTTGCAATGCCAGTGAAGCAAGTGAATGAGTGGAAACAAAGCCCACCCCCAGCCGCTCCACTTGCTGCTCCTGTGGCTGCCCAGAGCGAGGAGGGCAAGGAACACATCCACTAGCCAGGAAGCCTGTGGTCACCAACAGTCTTTGGCACAGAGAGAGCCACCCAGCCACTGGTCCAAGGACCCCCAGAGGGCCCCACCAGGACAGCCTTGGGTGGAGTGCCACACCTTAGACCCTCCTAGGGAGCAGGGCCAGAGCCTGGCCAGCACCTGGCCCCGTAAGGACACAAGTGGGACATGATCTAGTAAGACGCCATCAGCACTGGAGTCTTGTTGTGACTCCCACCAGAGAGATTAGCCACCCCCCAGACAGACCCCACTACTGGTTCCCTTCCCTACCACAACACCCCACGAGGGGCAGGTGACAAAAGTGAGCCCTGGAACAGTTTTTTTAAAAGTATCAAAGAACCCATAGCTGAAAGTGGCTGATTCAGAACCCAGGAGGGCCTCTCTTGCAACCCAGCCTTCCCAGGGCAGGCTCCAAGGAAGTCCCTCTTGGTCACCCGGGAGAAAGGAGGTGTCCCATGCACCCTGTCACAGCTCCCTGTCTCCTTAGGCTGGAACAAGGAAAGGACGTTGCCCTTGTCCCCACATGCATGGGGAGGCATGTACCCTACTTTCAGCACTACCCCCCGTCTTGCAAATGTACCCTTGGATGGACACCTCACTTCTTTAAGCCTCAGTTCCGATCTGAAAAACAGAAGTAAGTCCCCACACTGCAGGGCTGTTGTGAAGACTATAAACTCGATGGCATATGGGCTGTGATAATCATTTTCTCTTCTCCGTCATGAGCAACTGGGCCTCAAGGGATTGCTGGGGCCTGGACTAGGGGGCAGTAAGGTCCTTTGAGGAAGTCACCACAACCCCCATAGGTCAGCCTGGTCTTGCTGCCCTCCCTTGCTGCCTGCATCCCATCCTAGGGCCTGCTCATCACCAGTGTCCCCACCACCATGCTGTTTCCCAGATCCTACTTTAGGCCACACTCTGGGAAGATAAGCACATTTACGACTTTAGAGTCTGCTCGCTAAGTGCCCACCTGCCTTCACAACGGTGGGAAAGGTCTGGTTTCACCCAGAAGAGACCTAGGAAGATGTTTCAGCACAGACAAAGCACAGGCACACAGAGGCTCCTAAGAACACTTCCGGTTCCCCTCATGTGATGCCAAAGTTTTGATGGCTGCCGCCAGTGTTCTGTGGCCAAAGCTAGGCTGCAACTACAGGACCAACCTGCCTCACAGGTAGCTGTCAATCAAGGTCGTTTTGAGGAAAAGCCCCAGTTCTGTAGAAGCCTCTAGAGTGCCCAGGTGAACAGACTGCTGTGCTTGGCTGAGCTGGTCAGAGGTTCCAGTTCTCACCCCAGCAGAGGAGCCCAGGCTTTAGGGTGCACCCAGGAGGAGGAGCAAGGCCCCCACTTCAGACCATACTGGCATTCCTGGGTCCTCTCTCGGTAAGCAGCCAGCATCCGGTTGATGACTTCTGTGTCCAGCAAAATCACAATGGGAAAAGCAAGTGCACAGAGTCGGCAAGACAAACCGATCACATGACAAGGTGCAGAACTTACCCCTCCAGGACCAGGCAGGGACCCGCATCCCACAGATCTCTCACTGCAACGCTGGGGCGGGGGGCTGGCAACCTCCCACAAGTGGCTTAATCCATCCCAGAGGGAAAGGGGGCCCGGCAGGAACTCTCAGGGCCAAAGCTGGGCAATGCAGCAGGGAGAGTTCGGGAAAAAGGGTGTCCACAGGAGGCCAGAACTGCTCATCACAGAGGACACAGGTGCCATAGGGCAACATGCCCCAGGTCACAAGCAGTGCCAGGAGGGTGTTTGGGGACCAGGATGCCACTCTGCCCAACAGAGAGAGACCCAGGCCCGCAAAAGCATCTTCCTCAGTAGGCTCTGCCCACACGCCCCGGCCCAGCCCGTTGCTCTTGCCTAGAAGCAGCCCAGCGTGTCCCTCCTGCGCACTCACGGCCACCGTGCCCAGGGTGGACACATGCGCCACCGAGGACACACCAGAGACCGGGCACGGCAAGTGTGCGGGCAGCCTGCGGAGAGACGTCCACACAGCTGCCCTCTGCAGCCAGCGCAGGCAGAGGCCTTGGGGACCCGTGCACGGCCTCGCCCCGGTGCTCCCGCCCGCCCTCCCGGGCCGAGCCCCTGCCCGAGGCAGGACCACCGACACTGGGCTGCAGACCTGCGGACAAGGAAGGGGCGGGGAGCCACGATGGGGAACGCGGGCAGGGGCGGGGAGGTGCGGGGGGCGTCCTGGCCGTGGAGGGACACAGGGGGCGGATGGGGTGGGAGCGGCGGCGAGGCCGCGGAGCGCAGGGCTGCGAGGGACGGGGGTGCGGCCCGGGAGCCGCGGTCAGGGCGCAGCCAACCCCCCGCCCGCCGCGGGCACGCGAGCGCCGGCCTCTCACCCTCTCGCCGCCCCGGGCCGCGCCAAGGGCCGAAGCGATGCTCCTGCGGCCGCCACAGGTGCCCGGCGCGGTGGCCCAAGATGGAGCCGGGCTGGACCCGCCGCCCGCCGCGGTCCTGCAGGCCGCCGAGCCGGCGGGGGCGGGGCGGCGCGGGGGAGCTGGAGGGGGCGGCAGCGGGCTCACCTGGGCCGACGCTGCTCCGCCCCGGGCCCGCCCCTTGCCCTCGACCCCGCCCCAGTGTCCCAGGCCCCGCCCCTTGCTCGCTGCCCTGCCCCCAGGTTCTCGGGTCCCATCGCTGTGCCCAAAGCCCTGCCCCCATGCCCGTGGACTGGCCCCAAGGCCTCTGCCCTGCGCCCACGACCTTGGCCTTCCCTTCCAAGATTCAGTCTGGCTTGGTCCTGGCCCCGACCCCCTCCAGATCCCGCCTGCTTTCAAGACCCCTCCAGGCTTCAGCATCCCTACCTACCTGTCTTTTGGGCTCTCTCCCCACCATGATCCTCTGAGTTCCGGGCCTGCCTAGTGAATGTTTCCATGACACCCATCTACCCGTCTTGGCCTCGCCATTCCTCACCTTACCCCCCCTAATCCTACAGCCCCACCCAAGTCCCTGTCCCTCTCCATTCCTCTCTGGCATTGTGGTCTGTAACCCCAGTGTCCACTCCTTCCTCACAACCCAGCCCCCGTGTCCTTCATAACCCTCTCGCTGTTCTCTAGTCTCGGATCTCACCTTCCAGGCTCCTGCTTAGGTACTGGGCCTGGTCACCCTGGTCCCAGTACTCTGTCCTGCACCCGCAGACTGGCGCTCTCCAAGCCCTGGGTCCCTCATGGGCCTAGGCCTTACCTGGCCCTTGGAGCTCTGTGCTCCTAACTTGGTCCCCAGAACACCCTCCCACCTCCTACCCCAACTTCATAGACTCCTTCCCCAAGGTCAAGAGTCCTATCCCCAGTAGCCGCAGTATTCTATCACCTCTTTCCATGCCTGAGTCCCTATCCTGACCCAACCCAACTTGGAGCCCTTAGTCTCAGCCTACCAAGAGGACCCGACAGCAGGCACTCATAATGACCACAGGGGAGCAGACCCCATCCAGGCTGTATGCTTTCCCCCTACTCCCTATTGCCCTAAATACTTCTTCTTGGCTTATGCAGTCCCTGAGATCCCCTGGACCCAATGGGGACCAGGGAGCTCCATTTTCTTTCTTCATCCTCCTCCAAGCTCATAGTCAGGGTAGCAGCTACCCAGCCTAGGCCTACCCGAGACCCCGTCTACTCTCCAGAGTTCCTGTCACCTGTCCCCAGGGCCACCAGATAAGAGGAGTCTGCTCTCACTGAGCCCCAGTCAGAGATTTGAGTCTTAGTGTCAGCCCTCCTATGTTGACACCAGCCCCGTGGACTTCAGCTTGCTTGTCCAGCTCGCCCCCGAGTGGTCATCAATCCATGCGCGCCGTGACCAGGCATCTGCCCCAACTCTACACCTCTCCCAGTCTGGAGACTCAGATGCCCCTAATTACCTTTTTTCAGTGGGGTCAGACAGAGCACTGTCTCAGGTTCTAGAAAACAGGGCCTCAGGCTCTCGTCACCCCACCACACAGCCTGGCTGAGGGACCCTGTACAGAGGGGCCAATGAGGGATTTATTTGTTCCCCCTTGCCCAAGAAATAGCAGTCTTCTTTCTGTATTCCAGGAATCTTACTCCTACTCCCTGGTTAGAGAAATCATCTGAGTCCCAAGAAGGGGTGAGGTATGTGTGGCTGTACTGAGATTAGCTCCCAGCTCTGGGGGCATCCCAAGAGCCTTCCAAGAACCTTATCATGTGTGTTTCAGGGAAGCTTGCTTTGGCTTGGGTACCAGCACATGACCACCATATTGGGTGCCCACAGACATGCTGCTGGACCACAGCGCCAGGGTCTCCGGGCATCTCCTTGGCCTTGCCCTTGGGCACACTATCCCTTTCTTCCATTGGTGGCTTAGCAAAGAGGCTCTCCTGCTATGGCAGCTGGCCAGGGTGAGTCCAAGATGGGAACTCGGGCGTGAGCTCCAGTCCCGACTCCCCCACATGTTTGCTGTGATTCCCACACCCAAGCAAAAGTGTTCATCTCCCATCTACCAAGTAGCAGTAATTATACTTACCTCCCTACAGGACCGTGGGGAAGACTGGATTGTGCAAGTGCTTGGTGGCGTGTTCTTGCTGCTATCAGGCATGATCAAGTATTTCCCAACCCTCCTGTGTCAGGTTCTGTGAGTACAAGCTGGGACTGTGGCAGAAGAGGCACAGGACTTTGTAGATGGCTTTGGAAAAGAAAGGCGGCTCTGGCTGAGGTCCATGTGGGCCACATGCCATTTGCTGGTGCCCTCGTCCTGACAGAAGAGGAGTGAGTGTGGGGTACCCTCAGGAGCTCAGTGCAGGCACATTGGAACATTGGAGACACCACGTGGAGAAGCAGGGTGAACATGGGAGTAGGGGACCCCGGGGTCTGGGGCATCATGGCGCTGGAGTGGCCCCTGAAGTCCCAGGGGTGGATGAGATCTTCAAGGAAAGAGTAGGGTGACAGGGAGACGTAGGATCCAGCTGTGGGAGACCAGGTGGCAAAGACAGAGAAGAAG
>PVJO010024489.1:0-24290 GCA_004026905.1 Hystrix cristata | reverse complement strand
CTCTCGTTTTGCCCATCTCCACCCATCTGCAGAGTTCGGCGTGTACTGCAGCCACTGCCGGAGTGAGGTCCGCGGCACGCAGTGTGCCATCTGCAAAGGCTTCACGTTCCAGTGTGCCATCTGCCACGTGGCCGTGCGCGGGTCATCCAACTTCTGCCTGACCTGTGGGCACGGCGGCCATACAAGCCACATGATGGAGTGGTTTCGGACCCAGGAGGTGTGTCCCACAGGCTGTGGGTGCCACTGCCTGCTGGAAAGCACTTTCTGAGCTCACAGACAATGAGCCTTTCAGAAATCCCAGAGGACCCCGCAGATGCCAGTGAAAACCGTGCTGGGGGTACTGCAGGCGTGGGTCGTCCCTAGCACCGTGGGAGCAGGCTCCCCTTGCAGACAGCTCCTCGGGAGCCTTTGCTGGCTGTTCTCTTTGGCTGCCTGGCCATGGGCGCCACCAGTGGAAGGGGAGCGCAGGGTCATGACTGGACTCCATCTGCACCTGCTGGGCTACCGCGGTGGCAGTTTTCGTGTGGGGAAGCACCTGCCCACAGAGCCAGTGTCAGCCTCCAAGGCCTGAGCTCTGTGCCGCCAGTGGGCTCCACCGATGCCAGTGTAGAGAGAAGGCAGCTGCAAAAGAGTCTCGTGAGCCGCAGGGCAGAGGATGTAACTTAATTGGCAAGTGAGCCCGTCACATCCAGGCTTCAGAAGTTACTGCCTTTAATGATTGATGGACAGCGGCCATCTGAACTATGATACAGAAATGTAAATAAGTGATGTGCTTAAGGATTCTTAAGATGTATTTTTTTAATCTCACCTCCGGCAGCTTTCCTTGGACTAATAAAATTCTAGTAATTGTTAAAAAAAGAGAGAAAGTTGTATATCTTAGTGAATCATTTTTTACCTTACTCTTCTGATTGAAGTTAGCTATTTTGGATAGGACCAAAATCAGTGCTCTGCTTTTTAAAGGAAGTGCTGATTGACTTCAGTCATCTGACAGGAGAAAATAGAATTTGACATTAATGGTTCTTCCCAGTCCCAAGAGCCTTATAATTATTTCTTGTAGCAAAAGGAAGATGAGATTGCACCACAGCATTGGCACGAAAGCCTCTTCTACCTCTGTCCAGGCTGGCAGAGCTCCAGGGGCACCTCGCTCTTATTTGGACTCTCTTGTAAACCTTGCCCAGGTTTATCTGTGGTCCAGGTATCATGTGTGCACCATTTCTTCTGAATGATTTTCAACTCTTCACCTTTTTATGTGTCAGGGGAGAGAAATACTCTTTTTTTTTTTAAGATTAATTTTATTGGTACACTTTAACGTAACAATCATATTCATCATAGCAAATTTATAGCTGTATATATCTTGATTCTTATTTTTTCCCCAATCCCCTCCCCTCCCTTCAGCCCCTCTTCCCCTCCTTATTTACAAAAGCTTTGTTTCCATTTTCTATTCTTTTTTTTCCTCTTCTTTTTCAATTTTACTATATGTGCTGCCAAAGCAAACACTCTTTTTTTCTTTGTCAGAAGGAAGGGAAAAGAAAAAACTTTTTTTTCTGTTGAAATTCCTATTAGGATTTTACAATTCCAAATTGACTAACTTAAGGAATATAAATAACTATATGTCCTGGAATAGTAGTGTTGTACATCACTGCATTCCAGTCTCCAAGTCAGGACCCATTAATGGATTGTGAAATCAATGTGACGGATAAAAACCAGCATTTAAAGACAGTGAAATAAGGTAGAAGAAACGATAAGAATGTATTAGCAGAATTAAGGTAAATAGTGTTTTGTGTAACTTGTTCACATGCGCAAGCATGTCCTGGACCTTTTTTTTTTTTTTTTTTGGATGCTGGGGATCGAACTCATCTGGATCATTATATAAACTCATTTCTTACGAAAGGTTGGGATCAAAAACATCAAACTGCTGGGCACGTGCTTATCCCTCGTGCCCTGTGTAACTGGTCAGGCGACATCACTACATAAGGGCTCAGGTCCTTCGGAGAGACTGAAGGCTTCACACTGGTCTCTGACCTGAGTGTTTGTGCCAGTGTAAGTGGTCAGGGACGCTGGGGTGAGGGAGGGAGGCCTGAGACATCCCACTTTATTTGCACCCTTCTCTTCCCTTGTTTGGAGTGAGAGAGCGACCCCAGAATAGGTGACTGATTGACACAAGGATCTGTTGTGTTCCTTAGTGAATTCACATTGCAGAGAGCAATCTTGTCCTGTTCTCTGCTGCTCAAGCTAATGTAAAATTCTTTTCCTGTATGTCCCCATCAAAAATGAGATGTTTTTCTTGTCTTAGTTTATCGCCGTCTTTCAAAACAAATTCTTCCTAGTGAGTATGAAGCAATTTTAAGTTTAAAACATTATATAATGTCTTCTTTTAATATGTGAATTCCTTTTGAACTTCTGTTACCAAAACAAGTCTAATATTTTTTTTAAATTTGCATTTGGAAACATGATCTGGATGCTGGCCATCATCCATCCATATACTCTCTGCCTCAGAATGGATTATTACAAGCACCTGAATCCTTTTTGTTTGTAAAAAACATTACAGGGGCTGAGGATTTAGCTCAGTGGTGAGCACTTGCCTAGCAAGCACAAGGCCCTGAGTTCAATCCCCAGCAACCCCCCCCCCAAAATGCATTCAGGCTGAACATGCTGAATTGACATCCTGGGAACTCCACCCCTTATTCTGTGGTTCCCTGAGTGGCTGGCAGGATTGAGGAGCAAACCTGTGTCCTTTCAGTGGCTTAAGACACCAGGAGCTAAGGGAGGGACAAGAGTCAGTCTCTGTGTCCGAAGACAAGGCTGTAGACACCCTTGGGCCGAAGAGTGGGACAAGCCACCTGGAGTTTCCTACAACAGAACAAATTCCTAGAAGACTGATTTTGTTAGCTATAGAAAAACACTTCAGAACACAAGGTTATAAATTGTACTGCTAGCCTGGCATGGTGGCGCACGCCTGTAATCCTGGCACTTGGGAGGCTGAGGCACGAGGATTGCTATGAGTTCAAAGCCAGCCTGGACCACAGCTACATAGTGAGTTCAAGACCAGCCTAAACTACATATTGAGACCCTGTCTCCAAAAAAGATTTTTTAGAATTGTACTGCTACTTTATGGCTTCCTTTTTCACACTGTCCTCCGGCTGGAGGCAGCAATCAGATATTATGCACACACCCAAGAGACAAATGCTAGGTGATAAAACATACCTTGGTTTTCTCATTCTTCTCAGTCAGAAATAAATTTACCATATTTGTATTCTATCATATTGGCAAATTCTGATCACTGCAGTATCACTGATCTGGTATTTTTTCCTTCAGCCTCCAAAGGCCTGATTTTATTCATCAGGTTATTTAGCATTAAATGAGCAGTGAGCAGAAGTGAGCCATGAAAGTGTGGGCTCTGCTCTGCTGGAAATGGAGTCCAGTGGGAAGTTCAGGTAAGTAGTAAATATTGTAATGTAGTAAGTATTAAGTTTATGGTAAGTGTATGAGTGCTTTTGCCACCATATGTTGCTGGCTACATTCATCATGAGGAGCTGTTACACGTACATGTCGAAAGGTAAATATTTTCAGCCAGGTGTGATGGTGCATGCCTGTAATCCCAGCACATATGAAGCAGGGCCTCAGCAGCTTCAAATGTCTTGTTGGTACAGAGTGCACTACTGCTATGAACTGATGGAGGCTGAGGCAGGAGGATCGCTGCAAGTTTGGGGCCAGCCTGGCTATGTAGTCAGTTCAAGGCCAGCCTAAACTATCAAGTGAGATTAAAACAACAACAACAGAAAAATAGTTTTTAAATGAAAGGTGTTTTCAGGTTGGGAAGAATGGGAAGGGATGGAGAGGAAGACATGGCACAGGGGTGAGGGGAGTGTGGACAGTTTCCTGATGGAGGTACAGAGCTGGAGCTGATTCATGAGGCTGGAGAGGAGGCAGGAGCCAGAGTCTGGTGAACCAGGACGCTGCCCCATGGAGCTCAGTTTTGTCTGTAAGCCTGGGGTCTCGGTCTTTCTTGGACCATAAAGCCACATTGGTTTCCACAGTGTTACGGTTTATGTCTGGATGTCTCTCCAAAGCCTCATGTGCTTATAGCTGGGGCTTTTGGGAGGTGATTGGATCATGGATGGCTGATACTCATTGGTAGATTTGTTATTTTTATTTTTATTTATTTATTTATTTAATTTTTTTGGTGGTGCCGGGGATCGAACTCAGGGCCTTGTGCTTGTGAGGCAAGCACTCTAACCACTGAGCTAAATCCCCAGCCCCACTCATTGGTAGATTTGTGTCTTGATGAATTTATAGCTAAATGTGATTTGGGAGGTGTAGTAGTTACTTTTCTAGAGTCAGTGGTTTGCAAAAGAGCAGATTTAATACAGGGCATTTACAAGTTACAACATTCACACACAAGCCAAATACAGGAAGACTGCAGAACATCTCCCTATGTACTGAAGACCCGAAAGATCCAAGCAAGGGCTGGGAGCCCACAGCACTGTCCCATGTACATCCGTGTCTGCACTAAAAGGCTGAAGAAATCTATACTGGAACCAGGTTATGATGCTCGCAGCAGAGATGAAGACCAGAGCTCCTCTGAAGCAACAACAGCCATCCTCGAAGACAGCAAGGCCCCGAGCTCCTTCTGCGACAAGAGCAGTTGAGTTCCCTTCTGGAGAACCAGCCGCAACAGAGCTTCTCCCGGGAAACAGCCGGCTCCTATCTCTGCTCCTGTTCTCCTTCATGTTGTGTGGGCAACAATCCTCAGATGGATCCTCTATGCCCAGTACCGCACCAACTCAGTCCAGCTGGGCGTTCCTGCTCAAGTTGACCATATCAGTCCACCACAGGAGGTGAAGTCTGGTTGGAAGAGGTGGGTCACTGGAGTACGTGCCTGGAATGGTCTGTCTTCCTTCCTCCCTGGATCTCTTTCTGCTCCCAGCTGCCAGGCCCCTCTGCCATGCTGCCCTGCCTTGGAGCCAGCTGACTGTGGACTGAAACCACCACAAACTGTGAGCTAAAATAAACCTCTCCTTTAAATTGCGGGTGTTGGGCCAGGCATGGTGACACACACCTGTAATCCCAGCACTTTGGAGACTGAGGCAGGAGGACTGCCATGAGTTCAAGGCCAACCGGAACTACATAGTTGAGACCCTATCTTAAAAAAAAGAAAACTAAATTGTGGATGTTGGGTATTTCATCCCAACAATAAGAAAAGTAAGACATTCTTCTTCCTGTGCACTCACCCCCAAAGCCTACAGGGGCCCCTCCAGCTTACCCACTTGCTTGGACTGGTGTTGGGATACAGAACCCATCATGGCTTCAGCCCGTCATTGCACAGGACAAGCAGCTAAAGCCCAGTCGTGCTCCTAGCACAGCACATTTATGGGGATTTTCCCCATGAGCTGTGCAGTTCTCCAGCACACACCCATTGGAGATGGTGTCAGATCCCACAGGTTAAGAACTTGGTCCTACAAGACTGTCCCCCTTTGCAATGTCAGTCTCAAGTCCCGGGCTGTCACCTGCACTTCTGACAAACTGGCTATAAATCAGAGATTTCCCTGACACCCTCCTTGGGTTCAATTAGGAGCCTGACAGAACCTGGAGGCTGTTTACATTTTCCTGCTCTTTTTTTTTCATTTCCCTGCTTATTATAAAGGATATTGTAAAGGCTACAGATAACCAGGTAGAAGAAGAGTGTACAGGGCAAGGTATGTGAGAGGGGCCCCTCGTGCAACATGTTCCAGGCCTTCTGCGTGCTCAGCACCCTCGAAGCTCTCTGGCCCCGTCCTTTCGGGTGTTTATGGAGGCCTCATTAGGTGGGCTCTGTGGATTCTGTCGCTGGTCATTGGTGATCAACTCAACCTTAATCCCCTCTCTTCTTCCTGGAGGGTGGGATTGGGGCTGAAAGCTGCAGCCCTCTAATCACAGCCCCATCCCCAGGAGCACACCAGGAGTCCCCTCAGAACAAAGGGTTCTTCTGTCACCCTGGACAGTTCAAGGGGTTTAGAGCTGTGTGTCAGGAAGTTACAAAGGCCTTAGGAGCTTTGTGTCGGGAACTCCAGCCAGAGCCAACTATTAGAACAAAAGGTGCTCCTCAAAGTCCCACCACACAGGAAATTACAAAGGTTGTAGGAGATCTATGTCAGGAACCAGGACAGAGACCAAATATATGTGTGGGTTTTTTTGTTTTGGGGTTTTTTTTTTTTGTTTTTGTTTTTGTTTTTGTTTTTGGTGCTGGGGCTCGAACTTGGGTCCTTGTGCTTGCCGGGCAAGCACTCTAACCACTGAGCTAAATCCCCAGCCCAAATACATGTTTTTTACTACATCACATAATTACACCCAGGGAGGGAAGCAAGTGTCTCCTCTCACACTCAGGTCTACTTGGCCCACACATATTTAAGATTTTATATTTTTCTTTCTAATTATATAAACAAAATTTTGTTACTATTTTGTCTTCTTCACTTTCTATATAATTTTTTATTTGGTTTGTTTTCTGTGGCACACTCTGTAGCCGAGGCTAGCCTTAAACTTGCTAGGTAGCCCAGGCTGGCCTCGCATTGCTGATCCTGCTGCCTCAGCTTCCCAAGTGCTGCCATTGGAGAAATGCACTACCACACCACCTGCTATACGATTTTCATAAGTGGGATTTACTTTATTTCCACGAATCACAAAAGTACAGATGTGAAACATAAAGATAATAATGATCTTCTTATGGAGGTCTGATAAGCCCCAGCACTGCTTCCCAGGGGAAAAGTGGCTGACATCAAGACAAAGCACAGGTAGCCAAGCATGGTGGTGCATGCCTGTAATCCCAGAACTCAGGAGGCTGAGGCAGGAGGATCACTTCGAGTTCAAGGCCAGCCTGAACTACATAGCAAGACCTTGCATCCAAAAAAAAAGAAAAAGCACAAGGAGCTTATATTTCAGAGCACGTGGTCTCTTGTACTATTGTCTTTATGGTGACAGAACTGATTCTTTTAAACTTTTCTCCAGAGCATTATAGATCTCATACTGTTACAAGAAGTAGTAGGATGATCCGGCATCACTGTGTGCGAGTGTGTGAGGGAGTGTCGGGTTCTGCCTCCTCCCTCACTGGCGCTGCTCTCTGTGTCAATCAGTGTGAGGCAGCAGCTCCAGCCCGTGATAAACATGGCGACGGCCCTGCGTGAGGGACCCTTGAACCAGCTGCATCTGCTCGTCCGGGCCATATAACCATCAGTTCACGGCAGTAACGCACGCTACCGATAAGACAGTTCAGGCTGCCAAAGCCCTGCTTCGGGTGGAGTCTGCTGCCTGCTTGAAGGATTCAGAAAGTCCCGTACGTAGCCAGATGTCATGACAGGAACTGCAGTGGAGGTGTCGACTGAAGCATCTGAACCAACGGGTGCCTCACCTACTCCCGCGTCACCGCATAACCTCGAACCGACGAAGAAGAAAGTTGGCCATAAGCCTGAGACCAGCAATCACCAATATCCAACGGTCTCCTGAGTTAGGAATCGAGAAGAAACCCGGAAAAAGAAAAGGGAACACAGGGGCTGGGGATTTAGCTCAGCCATAGTGCTTGCCTAACAAGTGCAAAGGCCTAAATTCGATCCCCAGCGCCTCTTCCCCCCAAAAAAGTATAGTTCACAGTACAACTTGCTTTTCTCACTTGGAAATACATTTGTCATCCCTCCAGGAGTAGGTGTCATGTAAGCGAGTAACTCCATTTTCAGTAACTGTTCCCTGGGAAGTGTGCTGGCCTTCAGTCTGGACAAGATGGGGCAGACGTGATTCTCCTAGCTCTCCCCAGTGAGCACGACTGTAAGCCATGGAAGTGATGCGAGAGACAACCAAAGAACTCTGGAAGGTGGAGACAGTGGTGACGTGGGACCCTGGGTCTGCGCAAACCACAAAAGGAGGGAGCGTATCATGAAGGGGCCCAGTGGGGACCCACGATAAGCAGCTGGGAAGCGCCCTCCTCCCCTCTGGGCCTGAGACTCCTTGCTCCCCTGAAAGACACCTGCTGACCTGACAGCACCTCGCCGGGGATCCTGCAACAAGTACCTCTGCCCTCTGGGAAGTACTGTCCTGCCCCATTGCACCAGAGACTCTGCGCCACCACTGAGCCACCCAGCTGGCAAGGACATCTGCCTGGGAGGCATCTGTGTTTGGGGGAGTTCACCCAGTCTGGAAAGGGCCCTTCCCCCTCTCAGGCAGCCCCAGCAGAGACCAGTGGGACCAGGGTGGCACCAGATAAATTGAGCAAACCAAAATAACACCACAAAAGCTCTGAAAATCAAAGTGTTGCAACCAAAGCCCACAGATGTGGGCTAGGACCTGAGTGCCAAACCTAATCAGGGTGACCCGCTTAAAAAAAAAAAAAGATTTAAATGGAACCCAGAGTCTCCTAACAAAATAGCATGATGTCCAATTAAAAAAAAAAATCACCAGTTATCCTAAGAACCAGGATGCTCACGCTTGAATGAGAAAAGACAGCTGATACCAACACGAAGGTGAATAGATACTAGAATTATTTGACAAGAGTTTTCATATCCATTATAAAAATGCTTCAGTAGGCAATAATGAATTCTTTTCAAGCAAGAGAAAATAGAAAATCTCAACCAAAAAATAGAAGTTATTTTAAAAAAAGAAAATGTAGAACTGAAAATATAATAACAAATGGAATTTAAAAGAAAACTTGCTGAATGAAGTTGAGAGTTGAGATGAAAGGAGAATCAATGATCTCGAGGACAGATGAATAGAATGTATCTAAACAGAAAAAATTGGGGAAAAAAAAGAGATCAAATCCCCCCTGGCAACATGGGACAAAGCAGTAGATGTATTTTTATCATCAGAGTCCCAGAAAAGGGGGTTTGAAGAAACATTGGCCAGGACCCTCTGCCCAAATTTAGTTAAAAGTATAAACCTACCAACTCAGAAAGTTGAGATCTATCTAAATTTTCTTTATTGAAGTAGGATAAACACAAAGAAATCCATGTCAAGACATATCATAAACTTCTAAAAACTAGAAACAGAAAAGTACCAGACAGAAGCCAGACATGACCTACAGGAGCTCCATGCAGCCGACAACAGATTTCTCATCAGGAGCCATGACTCCTGGAACAGAGTTGATAACATTTTCAAGGTTTGAAAAAAAATACCTATCAACCCAGAATTATGCGTCTGGCAAAATTGTCCAAGGATGAAGGCGAAATAAGACATTCTAAAACAAATGAAGCAACAAAGAACAATGAAAAAAAGCAGAAATATGGGTGCGTAAAATAGACTATCTTTCTCATGAGTTCCATGAATCATATTTGATAGAAAAATCATAACACGACTTGATACTTAGCGCAATGATGTTTAAAGGAGGGTAACATCAACTCATGAGTTGAGTTGTGAAATCTTCACACTTCACCCAAAGGGGTGAAAAGTGATACATTCAAAATTACTGTAAGTCATGGTGGCATTTTTTTCTTCAGCACTGAGGACAGAACTGAGGATTTTTTCATTGAGCTACATTCCCAGACCTTTTGCTGTTTCTCCTTTTGAGACAGGGCCTTGCTAAGTTGCCTGTGAGACAGATGAGACTCGCCCGACTCATTTTTCCCTGCCAGCCAGGAGGGGTGGTGTGTGGCTTGGCCAGCATCTGCCTTCTCCTCCCCTCGCTTCCCTTTGCTGTTGCTTACACCCTAGTGAACTGGGACAGTTTGCTTCACTGTCCTCCCAAGCTACCTAGCTGGGATTATTCAGCACAGATCTGGGCCCTGACTGCCTGATTTGTCTATCAGCAAGAGCAGAGTCACACCCTAAATTGGACACTACCAACAGAGTGAAGATACAACCTACAAAATCGGAAAAATATTTTGCCAGGTACACCTCAGCCAGAGGACTATTATCTAGAATATATGAAGAACTTAAAAAATTAGACCACTCAGGGGCCAGGGATTTAGCTCAGTGGTTAGAGTGTTTGCCTCGCAAGCATGAAGCCCTGAGTTCGATTCCTGGTACCAAAAAAAACCAAAAACAAACAAACAAAAAAAAAAAACAAAAAAATTAGACCACTCAAAATAAAAGAACCAATCAAAAAATGGGCAACTGAAATGAATAGACACTTCTCAGAAGAAATGCAAATGGCCTGTAAATACATGAAAAAATGTTCAATATCTCTGGCAATGAGAGAAATGCGAATTAAAACAACACTGAAATTCTGTCCTACTCCAGAAAGAATGGCTGTCATCAAGAAATCACATAATAAATGCCGGCAGGGCTTCTACATGGTTGGTGCGAATATAAACTTAGTACAACCACTGTGGAAATCAGGAGGTTTCTCAAAAAACTGAAAGTAAATATTCCATTTGACCTAGCTGTTCCCCTTCTAGGTATCTTACTGAAAGAGTTAAAGACATCATATTACGGTGATAAACACACACCCATGTTTATATCAGCACAGTTCATAATAGCTGAATCTTGGAAGCAGTCTGTATGTCCATCAAAATAATGAATAAAGAACATATATGTATGCACAATGCTGTGCTACTCTGCTATAAAGAAGGATAGATTTGTGTCATTTGTAGGAAAATGGATGCATTTTGAGACCATAATGTTAAGTGAAATAATCAGACACACAAGCTTAAGTATCACGGGATTTATATGAGAAATCAAATTAAAAATAAAAAGCAAAATAAAAGAGATAATAGAAAACAGGGAGATCTTTTGCAAAAGGGAAAGGGATCAAGAGATGGAGGAAGAAGAGAGAAGAGAGAGGTGGGGGTGAAAATATAATTAAGATGTGTTATGCACATGTCTCGACTCTCCATGATGAAAGTAATCATGTGCTGCAAACATGTACTAACAAACATTTTTTCAGGTAAAGTGAGTAGCAATAGGGAATGAGCTTTCCTTTAACTGTAGTGGAAATGGAGAGGAGGCCATGTAGTGATCAGCTCAGCGTGACTGAGTTCAGCCCTGGACTGGCTGTCACTAGAGGGGCTGACGGACCTGAAATAACAGGCACATCTCATTTCCCTGCCAGTTTTAGTCCCCTGTGGGTGATGGTGATTATTTCCCAGTAACACTTGTGGTTGAAAAGCAGTAAAAACTTTCAGAAACGGATGACAACTGTGATGTTTGACATCACATTGGAAATACACAGCTAGTTTCAGGAGACCATTACTTCCTCCCAAAGCAGATTCCAAAATCCCCAGTGCGGTTGCCGGGGAGATGTCCTCAGCACCCCTCCAGGCCCCCAGGTGAGCTCCCCTGCCAGAAAGGTACAAAGTGCAGACATGAATGCCCCGTTTGTCTGTTCTTGTAAATATTTTAGTGTAGCCTCTATCATAAAACATCCTCGGTTACCACCGTTATTTTGCTGTGCTAAGCTGAGATGCAGTATAGAGGGTAAGGGAAACTCGGATGGAAGTCACCTGTCTTACCTAAGTCTTATCCAAGTGTTGGCCTCAGGAGAGCCTTTTCTCACCTGGGGTCCTTTGGGGTGCTTGGGTCACACCAAGCTGCTAGTTACCTGGATGCTCTGAGCCCAAACTAGGAGCAACATTGCTCTGAAGGCCTGGGGCCAGGCTGGATATTTCTTCCACCACGTTTCTAACTTAGAAGGAATTGTTCTAAATGGATAGAACATGGATAGAACCCGAGACTGTCTGTGTGCCCCCCATCTTCTTTTAATGGAATCAAAAAGGGAAGGAAGAAAAGATCAATGTTGATGTCCAAAGTAGATACTTCTCTTTCCCATCAGGAAAGTATCCCACCTCATGTACTTTGTGGGTTTTATAAGGCAGGGGTCAATCTGTACCTTGAAGAAAGCAAGCTTTTATTCCCCCTCATACGTTTTGGTTCCATTTGGGATAACACAGAAGTTAAACATTTGTGCAGTGTTCTTTATCATCCTGCCCACAAAGGGCTTTGTAGGTTGGAAAGCCTGAAACACTTGGCCGAATGAGCTCAGGGTGTAATTTTTAGAGCAAAGGCTTCTTGACTATTTACATTGTTAAAGCTGAGAAACTACTAGGTGTAGTGTTGCATACATGTAATCCCAGCACCCCAGAGGCTAAGGCAGGAAGATCTCAAATTTGAGGCTGACCTGGACTACATAGTGAGATCATGTCTTAAAAAAAACAACAAAAGAAAACAAAACAAAAACCTGAGAAATTATTAACACTAGGTGGCAGCAGAGGCCTAGTAAATCTGAGCACTTAATCAGTTTGCTGTAAAGTTGAGGATAAAGGCTAATTTTAACTAGTCTATACTTGTTTCTCTGGTTGTGAAATGAAAGATTTGCCTACCTGAATTCACTCTAGTTTCACTGATACAGTGATTGAACAAGCATAGCATTAGAAAAGAAAAGCCCAAGCTGGGTGTGGTGGCACACGCTTGTGATCCCAACTACTGAGGAGGCTGAGGCAGGAAGATCACAATTTTCAAGCCAGCTGGCATAAATTGGGGGTGGAGGGTGATTAGGTAATTGCATCAAATCAAGATAAACATATCAACAAATTATGGACATGGATCCAGATTGAAAAGTTTTATGAAAGATGAATGCAAAATCTGCCATGAAAAACAATTATAGAGGGTGGGGGATTTAGCTCAGTGCTTAGAGTGCTTTCCTTACAAGCACAAGGCCCTGAGTTCGATCCCCAACACCAAAAAAACAACAACAAAAAAAAAAATTGTAAAGGATGAGAAAGTGCAAATGAGAAAGACCCGGAGATCTTAGCTAACTGCACACCGTGGGCCAACAATATGAATTTGTGGTCAGAAATCTCAATGACATCTCAGACTTCACTGTGGGGATGGCAAAAGGAAATAGCCCTATTCAGGCAGCTTTTGGGGCCCACCTGTGACTCACTCTTCAATCCTAAAACATGATGAGAGGAACCAAGCACAAAGGATAAGGTGGTGAAGAATTTGTGAACTGTGTACTCTGAAGAATTAGAGCAAAAATTGGGAAATTTTGACCTGGCAAAAAGAGGCTATAATAAAAGAAATGAAAAACTGAACTTTAATGGCTGAAAGTAAACCAGATTTATTCTGCAGTTCCAAGAATCAAAAGTAGGATTACTAGAAATAAGTTACGAGGATATTGAGTTCAGTCAGTAAGGAGTAGCAGGGAAACAATGAAAGCAATTAATGGTAATGACTTTGACAGATGATGGGTGAAGAAACATCACTCTTCTGACAGGGTTTCTTCTTAGAGAAATAACCACAGCGAGCCTCTTTCCATATACAAAGCGAGCTGTCAGAAGGGAGAAGATACAAACCATAAAGGTCAATTTTCCTGTCTAGTAAGGTGAGAGGGATTTTCTTCTTCCCTGGAGAGCTATGGAAAGAAGGGAGGGCCAGTAAGGCCTAGTGCCCTGGAGGGACACACCGAGTGACAAATTTGCTGAGATGAAGAATGGGTGATAAGTTTCTTGGAGCAGCGATAAATATGAAATGTGAGATTATTTCCTGTTCTGAACCATCGCTACCTTTGACTACCACAATCATTCACAAAAGCCTGCCATACACAATGACCTTTTCTCCTTCCCTGCCCAACTTTTTTTTACGTAGCATCTCACTATTTAGCCTTGGCTGGCCTTGAATTTACAGTGATCCTCCTGCCTCGGCCTCCTGAATGCTGGGATTATAGGTGTGCACCACTACACCTGGCTCCTACCTTCCCTCTTTAATTCCTTCCTTCATTGTTGAGGGGGGTGTGTGTGTGTGTGTGAGTGTGTGTGTGTGTGTTACTAGAGACTGAAGTAAGGGCCTTCACACTGAGCTACAATCCCCATCCCTTTTTAAATTTTGAGACGGGTCTCAGTAAGTCACTAAATTGCCCAGGCTGGGCTCAAGTTTGAGATCCTCCTGACTCAGCCTCCCAGAGTGCTGGGAGTACAGGCATGTGCCACCATGCCCAGCAGCAACCTTGAAGGAAGCTCAAGATGGGGTGAGCTCCAGCATTGGGTAAATGCAGATAGTAAATGTGGATGCTCTAATGAAGGCTGGCTGGCCAGCCAGTGACACCTGGACTGGTGAGATCAGTATTGAGGCAGGACAGCTAACCTAGCATGATTTTTTTTTTCTTCTCAGTTTCACAGACAGAAGATACATTGTTATTCTGAGTCTTAGTAACTTCAGCATACATTTTTTTTTCTTTTTTTATGAAGTCCAGACCTTTCACCTTTCTCTGAAAGGAAGCGCTTCCTGGCTTCTCTTTGGTGTGTCCAGCTCGCCGGCATCACCGCACTTGTGCTGTGGGAGGATTAAATAAAGGGTTCCTTGTGGCTTGAGAGTCAGTCCGACACCCGAGGCAGCTTGTGGTGACTCGGGTGGGTCAGATAACGACGCCCTGGACGAGGGTCGATTCCCCTTCCAAGCTGGATGGGACAGGACGCCAGGAGACTTCCCCATGCTGCTCAGAATGGCGTGCAGTTTGAAATTTAGGAATTGTTTATTTCTAGAATTCTCTCATATTGCCAGACCAAAGTTGACTGTGGGTAGCTGAGGCCCTGGAAAGCAAAACCATGAGTGAGGGGGAACTGCGGTGTATGCCGTGTCCCCACAAGTCTGCTCCTCACGACGCATCCCCTGGTATCTGCTGTCCAAATCGAGGTCTTGAAAATAAGTCCGAAAGCCAATAAATCTAAAGAAAGAGGTGTAATCTCATCAGTCATCAAGGAAATCCAAGTTAGGGTGAAAGAGCTTTGGTGAGGCAACCTGCACAGTGGGTGAGAGCCGCCTGTGTTCACATCTCGGCTTGCCCGTGTCTTTGGCAGTGTGCCTCGGTTTCCTTCTCTGTAAAGTGTGGGGAATAGTACTTATCGCAGCAGGGTGTGGAGAACATGTTTCCGAATGTCCATTGTGCCTCAGAGTGCTCTGTGCCCTGCTTGAGAGTTCTTTTGGCTGTCCCGGCAGGTTCCCCCGCTGCCCCTGATACGCACCTCACCACTGTGGTCTGCTGAGAAGCATCAGGACTCAGCTCGTGACCTGTGTCCTTGTTTGTGCCAACACAGGAAGGGTATGCGTGCCACTCACACATCAAGGTGATCGGAGTGAACACCGATGGTAAGTTGTGTTAACAGTGTGATAAGATCACTGTGTGATGGGATGGCGAGATGGCATTTCACCTCTGGGCTCCTCCTACCCTGAACTCATAACCTGGTGCAATCATGAGACAACGTGCAAACGAATCCCAGCTGGGGATGTCGCACAAAATGCCTGACCTGTCATCCCCCCGCCTCCCTGTCAGAGTCACCTGAAAATTTGTCACGTCGGGGAGGAGCCTAAAAAGACACTGCAACTAACTGTAAAGTGGGATTCTGGATGAGATCCAGGAATCAGGAAAAAGAGATTAGATAAAAATGAAAAAAACCTGAATAAAATGTGGACTTCAGTTAACCCTCATGGATGTCGAAGAATAGAGTAAACTGGGTATGGAGTATACAGGAACTTTCTGTACATATTCACAATTTTTCTGTAAATCGAAAACTCCTCCAAAATAAAAAGCTTATTTAAATGTGTTTGATAAGGAATTTAAAATTTCTTAAAGTGGCAGTAATAACATTCTTCCATAGCTATTCATATAAGGTAAATTGCATGGTTAATAATTACTGACAGTTTTTAAAGTTTCCCTCTAAAGAATGTGTGTGCGTGTGTGTGTGTGTGTGTGTGTGTGTGTGTGTGTGTGTTATCAGGGATTGAAACCAAGTGGTCTACCACTGAGCTATATCCCCAGCCTTTATTAATTCGTTTGCTTTTTTTTTAATTTTTAGACTGGATCTCACTAAGGTGACCTGCCTGGCCTCAGACTTGATCCTCCTGCCTCAGGTTCCCAAGTTGCTGGGCTTACACGTGTGTGCCATCACACTCACAGCTTTAAAAGAATTTTTTTTTTTCAGTACCGGGAGTTCTGCATGCTAGACAAGCACTTTACCACAGAGCTACATCCTCAGGCCCCAAAGAGATTTGATAATTATGAATATTACATTCCTGAAGTAATAATGCCACCCAAGGCACTTGACAGTTCTTCCAAAATAGTCTCAAAGTTGATTGTAAAGAGTAAAAGTAGAGGTTTTAGTTCTTAACAGGCCAGCTGAAGTTAGTTCTGAGAACCGTGAATGGAAGAGGGTTGCAGCAGTTTGGAGCAAATAATGACAATATGTAAGTAAAAGATATTTTCCAAAGCCTCTCATTTATGTTAGTTTTTGTAAACACAACAAATCAACTGCATCTCTACACATTTTTAATCATAGAATAGCAATCCCGTTCTCAATTCCAACCCATCTGTCCCTCCTACCCTGAGCAGGCGCAGGCCCGAGGCCCGAGGGCCTTGGCAGGCCCTGCAGGGTGGACCCGAAAGCTCCTGGGGTCTCTGAGAGGAGGCCTCACTGGCCTCCTGTGGGGCACCTGGGACTTTGGGGCCCCTGGAAGCCGAGGAGTTGGACAGGTAAGCTACATGGGAGGACTTGCCTGGAAGATGGAATTAGCATTTCCCAAGAAAAATGGAAAATGGTTCACAGAAGGTGATCACTAAATGACTGAGGGAAATAATCATTGAGTGTTTGGGGCAAGATCTATTTGTTCTTAATGTTTTTGTTTGTTTTTTTGGTTTGTGAGACAGGGTCTCATTATGTTGTTTAGGCTAGTCTTGAACTCACTGTGTAGCCCAGGTTGGCCTTGAACTGGGGTCAATCCCGTCTCAACCTCCGGAGTGCTGCAATTACAGGCATGTGCCACCATGCCTGGGCCTGTTTTTAATGTTTTAAAGAAAACCCCTGTCAAGGTCTTCCAGCCAGAGACCACTAGGAACACACCTGAGGTTGAGCAAATTGGGTTAATTGCTGGTTTCAGAGAAGGAGACACACACCGAAGAACCCTGGGGCGGCTCCCTAAGAGGATGCGTTAAGGGCCTTTTCAGAGGATCTGCATTGTGGGTAGGTGATTTGGGGATAGGGTCATGGAAGCAGAGACTTGTCAGGGTTGAATATTATGCTGCTTTTGGCAGAAAGGATAATTCTATGACTGGATATCGTATTAAGTATTTTTTTTTTTTTTGGTACCGGGAATCAAACTCAAGGCCTCAGGCTTGCGAGGCAAACACTCTAAGCACTGAGCTAAATCCCCAGCCCCGTATTAAGTCTTAATCATAGCAAGATTAACACAGAGCTAGACTATGTTTGTGATTGGTAAAGACACAGCTATCGCTTATGTTGGCTGGGACAAGGAGACAGTTGATGGTTTGTGGCTTGGATAGTGTTCAGGATTTGTTTGTGTTCAGACAAGATGCCCAAGTGGTCTTAAATGTTTATTGTTTTAAGCTACTAAATTTTGGGGTGATTTGTTACACAGCAATAGAAAACTAATACAAACTAGACTCAGGACAGGACAATTTGAATAAGGCATGTCAGTGGGTGGCTAGTGAGTTAATTATCATTAGGTTGGTCGGCAAAAACAAAACAAAACAACAGATGAAAAACAGAGTTTATAACCTCAGATAAATGAATGTTTTTTAAAATATACACATTAACCTTTGTAATTCCCTTTATGGGTGTTTATAGTTGTAAGGTCACAAGTCAACTTTTACAAGTTTAAAAATTTTAATACTATAGAAAATTATAATAAGGTAAAGAGTAAATACAAATTTAACTTAAGTAAATATTTTCTAAGTTGTCCATTATCTAGGCAGGGTGATAGTGTACTGTGTTCTTGTTATTTCCAGGATTTTTCATTAATTGCTAATCGCATCTTGAGAGTCTGACTTCAGATATTATTTTTCTAGCCATTGTGGAAGTAGAGAATGTAAGGATATACTTACTGTGTCCATAATATTTTTTACACTTGGTCCCCCATCCTTAAACCAGCCTTATCTATGAACATCTCGATTCCATTCAAGAAAACTCTGTTTTTGTTTGTTTTGTTTTGCTTAGGTTAAGAGTTCCTAATTTGAGAAAAAAAAAAAAAAGAATTCCTAATTTGAGATCTATGGATCCCCAGAGTTCCAGAAGAAATCTCTGAGTAGATTCAAGGATCTATAAACATAGGTGGGGAAAAATAATATATTTGTTTTCATTAAATTCAAATATAAGTTTTCATTCCTTTTCATTCTTATGAAAGCATACAGATTTATAGTTCTTTTAAAATATTCTGTTTATTAAATTACATAATTAAACCTTAGTTAATCTTAAATGATCCCCTTTCTGAAAACAAAAAAATTTTCAAATATATACAAAGATAGGTTAAAATTATAAACCCTCAGAGACCTCACCCAGCCAAGACCAGCTAATCTTGTTTCTTCCCTCTGCTCATCATTCTCTCTCCCATCTTGCCACAGGATTGTTTGGGACCAAACTCAGCCATCTTGTCATTTCATCTCTAATACCTTAGTAAGTATTTCTTAAAGATAGAAATTCTTTGGCAAATCAGGTGCGAGGCACACACCTGTAACCCCAGCACTGACAGGTGCTGAGGCAAGTGGATGGTGAGTTCGAGTCCTGCCTGGGCAACTTAGTAAGATTCTGCCTCAAAATAAAAAAGCAAGAAATAAAGAGGGTTGGGGATGTAGCTCAATGCTGGAGCGCTCTGGGTTCAATCCCCACTACCACGAGGGGACTCTTTAGTACAAAACAACTGTGGTACTGAAAACATATTACAATAATTCCTAAATATTCTGTTAGTATTAAAGTGTTCTGTCACAAATATTTATTAATTAGGATCCAAGTCAAGTATACACGTTAAAGAATATATAGATTTCTTTCCACTTTCATTTTTGCAGTTTATATGTCTTAAGAACAAATAAGGGTTTTTTTCCTTTCAGTTGGTGTAACAAACAATCCCCTCTTTGCAGTTCTCCGTGCATCCCAACCAGGCCTTGGGGACGCAGGCAAATGACCTACCACCGGGTTACCCACCCAGCCCCTCACCTTATTTTTGGAAGAACATTTGTCCTACAGAGTTTTCTCCACTCTGGATTTGGCTGGTTGTATCCCTGCACATTCCCAGTGAACTGGTAGAGCTAGAGTAGGGTTTCCAGATAAAATATGGGATACCCAGTTATATTGTAATTGTAGCCAAACAATTACTTTTTAATAATGTTATTTTTATTAATGTTGTTTTAATTGACAAACCATAATTATATACATTTATTTGTTTTTTAGTTTTTTTGAGACAGGGTGTCACTATATAGGCCAAGCTGATCTTGAACTCATTATGTAGTCCGGGCTGGCCTTGAACTTGTCACAATCCTCCTGCCTCAGCCTACCAAGTGCTGGGATTACAGGTGTGTGCCACTACACCCGGCTAATTGTATACATTTATGGAGTATACATTTATGGAGCACATTTGATATATATATGGACTATGGAATGATTCACTCCAGCCAAATAATACCCATTAAATCACTTAAGCAGCATTTTTTGTGGTGAAGCTCTTGAAATTGGCTTTTATTATTTTGTACCATGCAATCCCTTATTATTGACTGTTGTCACCCTACTGTGGAATAGATCTCAAAACTCATCCTTCCTGTCTGTCTGAAATTTTTGTACCTCTGATGCTTCTTGCAATATTTGGGCATCCTGTATTTTTTATATTTTTTATGCTAGATTTGCCAACTGTAATCTAGAGACTTGATCCTATTCGGGGTTGGCTTTATTTTGGCAAGACATTGTTCTAAAGGGTGTTGAGTATTTCTGCCAGGTGACACACAATGTCTTGTTGCTTCTCTTTTGGAGACGTGAAGAAAGGTCAGGGGACTGACATTTTGTCAGCCACCTGCTTGCATTGGTAATGTGACCTCTCAGCTTCTCACCCAGTGCTTTGAGCAGCTGGTGGTCATTGTCCACAGTCATTACTTTTTTAGGATTTGCAGAAGGATGACTTTCCAAGTCTGTCATGCCTTCTGCATTCAGTGGCTTATATTCTTCTGTTGTATAGTTCACATAACAAAGTTAAATTTTTTCAGTAAGTCCAAATTTTGCCTGGGCATGGTGGTACGCCTATAATTCCACCACTCAGCAGGCTGAAGCAGGAGGTTTACCAAGAATTTGAGGCCAGCCTGGGCCACGTAGTTCAAGGCCAGCCTAAGCTCCATAGTGAGACCCTGTCTCATTTTTAGGTAAATGTCTCATTAGAATATAACTTTAAGTGAAATAAATTGGACACACATGTTTAAATATCTCACCGTTTCTCTTGTGTGAGAAACCCAAAGGGTAAATAAGGACCAAAATGGAGGCTAAATATTGGGAGGTAGGAAGAAAATGTTCAGATGGGAAGGGGAACAAGGGAGGGTGGAGGAGGAAGGAAATGAAAGGAATAGGGATTAAAAAAAAAGAATGGAAGGAGAACAATAGAAAAGTTTTGAAAATGGAGAAGGGAAGAAGGATTGAAGGGAAGGGAGGAGAATGGGAAAAAAAGAATCAAGATATGTTATGAATGTGATCATTACATATGTAAAAAAATGTACCAATAAAATTAATTAACCCCCCCAAAAAAGAAGAGGGATGAAATGTTACACATACTGATATATAAAATTAATACTTTAAAACAACAAAAATAAAGTTGTGGAACATTATATAAAGAAAAATAATCATTTTTCTGTGGTAGGGACTTCTGTGCGACACTGAAATCATATGGAGTATTTTTACCTGCTAAAGGTATAGTGACACGTATCATACGGTGATGATTAGGGAAGATTGGTGAAAATAAGTTATTTAAATTCAGTTAAAAATAGCATAAATGGGGTTGGAGATTTAACTCAGTGGTAGAAGTGCTAAGCAAGGCCCTGACTTTGATCCCTAGCACCAAAAAAAAAAAAAAAAATCAATTTGTGAGATGTGGTGGCACACACCTGTAATCCCAACACTAGGGAGGCTGAGACAGGAGGATCGCAGTTGCAGCCTGGGCTACACAGTGAGTTCAAGGCCAGCCTGAACTACATAGCGAGACTCTATCTCAAAAAAAGCATAAATTCGAATTAAGAGATTCACTATACAGTTTACTATTTTTTAAAGTGTGTATAGAGGAAAGGAAAAACACCACCACAGCGAATCCATTTTTCATACCAGGATTGACACAGTTTGTTTCCAAACTTTCTTTCTTCACCACCTACATGCTTCTTTCACACCACCTTTCTAGGATTGCAAACTCACTCATTCACTTATGGGAAATGAGATGTCTCAAGCTGGGCTCCTGTGCTGGGAGGTAACTTGCATGTACCTGGCCAAAGGCAGCCAGAACCTGGGAACATGGCTCCGTCCGAGTGCAGACAGATTCGTACAAGCCATTTTCTGTTTCTGTCTCTGCAATCCATGTCTTCAAACTGGAGATAATTTCTCAAACCTGGCATCAAACATTCCAGTCACCTTTCAGATCTCATCCATGCCAATTTTGATTGTCTAATTTCCACAGGTGGAATGCAGCAACCTCTCCCTCCCCGTGGGGTTGCAGCCTGGCTTCCGGCTGTATTAGGAGGGCTTCAGATTCTGTGCTGTCTTTGTGTGGCGTTCTCGACCTGTCCCCATCCGTACTTGATGGTTAGCAATTAAAGCTGGGAACTCTTAACCATAGGTGGAAAGTGTCCCTTTGTTCATTCCTCACCCTTACTGATACTTTTTAGTTATGAACCGGCCAGTGAGAAGTGGAGCAAGGCTGTCATCACGAGTTTTCCGTTCAAAGGCCAGGACTCCTTTGCCATCGGATTTCTGGCAGTAGGCATCATGGGACTTGGCCGCGCCCACTGGGCACGTAGCCTCATTGAGGACATCCTGTCTACCCTTTAACTTTCTGCCTTCTCCGCCTCCATTTCTTCATATGTGTAGGCAAGAGATCCTAAGGGGAAAAATGAGCTCATTTACATAAATACTATACTGCAACAAAGCGATTGTGATATTTGTGTACCTTGAACACAAAAAAATCTTTATAATCTTAGTTCACAAAGTTATTTAAAATACTGCCATCCACTGACATTTTGGAATAAGCCTCAGGCTTTCAAGCAAAGATATTGTAAAGCAACTTGTTTTCTACTTTACTGTTAAGAACAAATTTACAATACAGAGATACAAATACTGTTGTCTCTAAGCTCATTTAATCCTTCTATTGGTGACTTCCTCTTAAAGAAACGTGGAGTTGCTGTTACATTCAAAATAAAAATGGATTCTGGAAATGCCTAAATATAAATAAAAATTACATACTTGTCCAACACCATTCAGTAGCTTTAAGTTTTTTATATATTTGTTTTTCAAAAAGGCAAAATAGAGGGGTTGGGGACTTAGCTTAGTGGTAGAACACTTGTCTAGTAAGCACAAGGCCATGAGTTTGATCCCCACCACCAAAAAAAAAAAAAAATCCAAGATAGAGTCTACATTATGTCATTATAGCTTAGGGCATTAGTTAACATTTTCCTAGGGATAACTACAAAATTGTTTCGGTTTTTCTTCCTGATTGTAATAGCTTCCTTTGTCCTCATGGACTCTGATGATTTTTTTTTTAAATACTGAGTCATGGGGTTGGGGATTTAGCTCAGTGGTAGAGAGCTTGCCTAGCAAGTGCAAGGCCCTGAGTTCGATCCCCAGCACCACTTCCCCCACAAAACACTTAGTCATTAGGAATGTCATGTGATCTGGGGAGTGGAAAAGTACTTTGTAGTTGGAAGTATGCCTGAGGAGTCAAAGTAGCCATGCCTTAGCCAGCTCACAGAGCAGAGGCCATGAGCAGCCAGGGTCACTAGCCTTTTCCAATGACACTTGTGCAGCTCAACTTTCAGGGCATTTTGCAAATTCTCACAGCTTCATATGGTTGATTGGCTCTGGCTACGGTGTGCCAAATTGGAAAATATAAGAGCTGACCTAATCAAGACTAGGCGAGGCATCGTGGTATAGGTGTACAATCCCAGCACTCTGGGAAGCTGAAGCAGGAGGACCTTAAATTCCAGCCCAGTCTGGGCAGTTTAATGAAATCCTGTCTCAAAATAAAAAATAAAAATGGACTGAAGATATAGCTCAGTGTGAAAGCCCTGGGTTCAATCTCCCTTAAAGTCTCCAGAGGAAACACAGATCTTCCAAGTTCTTGATTTTAGCCCAAAATAGTCATTTTGGACATTCAAGCCTCAGAACTGTAGGATAAGAAGTCTGTGTTGTTAAACCAACAGGATCTTTCCGTGTAGTCCAGGCGGGCCTTGAACTCCCTGTGTGGCCTAGGCTGGCCTCAGATTTGCATGATCTTCCTGCCTCAGCCTCCTGAGTGTTGGGATTACAAGTGTGTGCCGCCACACTGGCAGAAAGCATTTCTGTAGGTTCTTCTGTGGCCCAGAAAACATGGTGCAGAGTCAGTGAGGCAGAGAATCAGAGAACCGAGTCCGCGGGCCTGCATGAATGTATCCTGGCTGGTTCTCAGAAGGTGAGACTCCCTGACTAAAGAAACACGGCACTTTCACAGCAGCACCCGGAACCTCCAGTCACACAGATAAGGCAGCAGTCACTCTGGCTATCCGAGGAGCACAAGGACGATTTTACTGAAGGTTTCCATGGTCGTGGGTCACGTAAGTCCTAGGTGATTCTTTACCTGGCTCTGTCTAACTCTGCGGTGCTCCCAGCACTCATTAAAGCCCATAGTTAATGTGGACACAAGAAAGTTTAAGTAAATCTACTGTAGGAAACCATAAAATAAGAGAAATGATAATACCTCAGCATACTTAAGGGCAACCTTGCAAATATTACTTCTCTGTATAGAAACGAAAAGTTACTGTGGCGATTATATAGACCAACCAATTTGTTAGGCTGTACTCATCCAGCTAGAAATACTTTTCAAAAAAAATAGTTATGAAGAGTCTTTCTGTAGAAAAGTGCTCCATTCTTCACATTTACATGAAGTCTGACAATCCCATGAAATGAGGCTTGGTTAATCAATGTTAAAGTAGCTAATGAAATTTCAGATCTTTTTCACATGGGAAGGGGACCAAGAGATGGAAGGGGGCAGAGAGGAGGAGAAGGGGATGAAAAAAGAATTAGGTCCTGTTACGTGCATGTACCAGCTTCCCACGAGGAATGTAATTATTACCTACTGTGAACATATACAGTACTAATAAAAAATAAAAATAAAAATAAAAGTCTTTCTGCATGTAAAAAAACCCCCTCGGGTTCCGTCGGGAGTGTGCTGGCACTCCTCTGGAATCCAAATACTCAGGAGGCTGCAACAGGAAGATCACGGCGAGTTTGAGGCTAGCCTGGACTACATAGTGAGTTCAAGGCCAACCTGAATATTTGGTTGGTCTGTAGTCATTGTGACTCAGCTACCAATTTTCCTTTTTTTTTTTTTTTTTTTTTTTTTTT
>PVJO010024488.1:0-24290 GCA_004026905.1 Hystrix cristata | reverse complement strand
AGGAACATCAAGCGAACTGGTGACAGCCATTTCCGCTTCCTCGATTTTCCCTCCCAAACTCAAGGTATGAGCATAGAAAGAACCGCGCTCTGGGATGTAGATACGGCAGCCGCCCTCTCTTAAAAGGATCAGACTTGCATTTGAAAGGAAACCTGCACCGAGATTCCCCCCTCAAACATGAGTTGAAAGAGAAGGTGGCGCTCTTCCAGGGTGCTTTGGTTTGTCTTTTTGTCTATTTTATGTATTTGTGTGTTTTCATTTATTGAACTATTGGACTGAGGTCTGGCTCCAAGACAAACTATTATAGGGGAAGAAACCATCAACCCAAGAGAAAAGTTAGTGGCTTCTGAATCAGTGAAGACTACTTTTTGTTGTTGTGAACAATGGAGACCCCTTAATCAAACTGGCATATGCAAAATGTGGAATTTGTTGTTTTGCTTAATGTACTGATGTGGTCTTCAGGCAAGGCTTGATCCAGGAACACACACCATGTCATCAAGACCCTTTCCTGTCTAATCTCTAGGTTTGATTTCAGTACTTTATTCCGTGACTCCATGCAATACTTTTAACATTTTAAACACATATCCGGTAAAGTTTTGATTTAACTGCATATTAACAATTACCAAAATAATTAGGGCTCAAATAAGATAGAGGTTACTTATCTCCCATGTAAAATGAATCCAGAGGTACAGCCCAGGGCTGTTAGCGAACCCCTACAAAGTCTCCAGCAATCTTTCCTTTCTGCCAACTTTAGCATGTGGCTTTTATCTTCAAGGTGGCTTCATGGTCACAAAATGGCTGCTTGGAGCCCCAACCATGATATCCACATTCCAAGCAGGAAGAACAATAGAAAAGGAAATGACCAAAGGGCTCCAGTCTCCCAACTGGATCAGCCTTTCTTAGATAATTTCCCCAGAAAAACTATTCCACTTTCACTTTCACTTACATTTCACTCATCATTACTATCCATAAGCAAAGATGAGAATTAAAATCTTTTCAGCTGGGTGTATTGCTGCTCACCAACAGTACACAGATTGATTACTGATTAAGATGTAGATACTAGTTATGCAACTAACAGAGTGCACCATAGCATTCTTCGAAGGCAGAGATACCAACAATCGTATTTTCAACTTTATTTAACCAGTGATCCATCTCCAGGCCAGCGTCTTCTCCCCTGTAAATGAGGACAGAGGAGATGGAAGATTTCTCTGGCCCTTTCTAACCCAAACACTTCGCAGCTCTTTTCCTGACTCATTTTTCACATCATCACACATGCGGATAGATTTGATCGCAAAAGACTTAAGAGAAAGAGAGACACGACACTATTTTTAAAAATCCATTTTTTCCATGCTAGTTAATAAGAGCTTTTTCCTCCTTTCTGTTAATGGAACTTGGAAATGCATGAAAATTGGAGCCTCCTGGATGAAAAGGATTTAAAATTTCCCCTTTGCAGCAGCCTTATCATCTCCATCTCTTGGGGTCATTTGGAACTCAGGATACAACATCGAGTGTGACCGTATCTCAAAGGCAGTTACCATGGCTGGGGTGAGTTCCAAGAGTGTGCGTTCTGGAGAATAGAAGGTCTTGCCAAGGAGTTGAAATATCTAAATAAAGTAGATCATCCCGGGGGGGAACATTCACTATCTAATCTTACCACTCATGTGTACCACAAAAGCTGCCTTAGGTACCACAGGTTATTTTAATTTCTATATAATGATATGATTTTGCTTACCATTGTTAGCTCAACAAATTTAAAATATTTACTTATAACAAATATCTTAATGTTTTCTAATATATTCCTTGGAGTCTGGGATGTGCGCAATCTGGTCTTCCATCTGCTTGCTTCTCTGAAATTGCTCTCCTGCCTAACTATGGTTGTTTTCCTGCTGGTTAGTTTAGAGTTTGACACTCTCAATTCCCAGGGTCAGGTTCTTTAAGATCATCTGCTGTGGTCCACGCTGGCATATTTAGAAACTCGCAGGCTCTTTTCGGTCACTCGAGTCCCAGGAGGAGTAACAAGGCAGTGGTTCGCATGGTCGTTGAGCCAAAAGAAGGTGCCTAGTTCATATCCAACCCTGGGAGAGTTTATCCTTCTATTTAGACATTTTGTTTTCAGCTACAATTCACTGAGCACTTGCTACGTGCCCGAGCCTGCTATGGGGCCTATGTGCATCATTGTGATGCACAGTGACAGTGAGGTGTGGGTACCATTAGCACACCCGATTGCCAGGTAGATGAGAAACCGAAGCTCAAAGAAGCTGTCGTGGTTCCACCCAGGAAATGAGGGAGCAGAATTTAAATCCAGGCCTGGATAGCCCCAGAACCCAAGTTCTTACACTGTGTGACACACTGAATGATCACAGGAGCCCTCCTCCCTCCCTGTGCCCACACCCTTTGCCATGTAACTTTTGAGTTCCTCCCTTAAGAGAGAGCATGCATCTCTCTGTATTAACTCAGAGCTCAGAGACTTGATGTGGCCAAGACAGTATGTGCAGATATAGCACAATGCAGGCTTAGAAAGTGCTTGCATGGTTGGGCTAGAACACAAGCTGCATGGCCCAGTCTTCCCAGGAAGACAACGAGAGACACATGGAACAGAACTACCCCAGTCAACCTGCAAACTGGTAAGCAAAAACTAAATGCCCATTGTATGCTGCTGAGATGTTTGTGGTGCTTGTTACACAGCAATAGCTAACTGATACACACTCTATCATATACTGTCTTTTGAGTGTCATAGGGCTTTATTAAAACTAGAGGAAAACCTTGTTCTTTTAATTCAACATTAGCCACCAGAGAAACTACATAGCTACTAACTCATGCAAGACATCACCTGCCTTGCACAGTGTGACAGTTTGGTCCATGGCATTCATCATTACATTGGGACATCTGCCTTGATTTGCTCACATGAAATCTTTGACACTAACATTGAACTTTGCAGAATTGAAACAATTCTCCCTGAAATCAAAGACATGCATGTGTGCACACATACACACACGCACACCAGGGACCCCCACACGCCAAACATGGAGACAACTGTCAATCTCAGACTTCAACCTGCTTATCTGCCACTGCACAGCAATTCAGAATGAGCCAGAAATATGCCCTGAGGACAGTCATTCTGACATTCATTTTCTTCAGTCTTTTCACACAGAGAGAAAAGAGGAAAGACAGCTGCAGGCTCCCAGGGAAGCTGATTCAGGGCAGAAAGCAGGTGATTCATGAGGCGGAGACTGAGAAGGAAAAAAGATCGTGGTCAGATTCAGCTGAGCGGATGCCAGAACATCCTTTATTCTACTGGCACCAGGAAGTGCTCCATTCAAGTTCTGCAAAGCTTGAGGTTACTGTTGACACTATTTTGGAGCAGTATCCAGCATGCCTCCATAAGCATAACAGACAGTTCCTTACTGAACATAAGGACAGCCTAGCTGGCTGCACCATCTTCCCTTGCTATGCCAGCCTATCAAATAAATAGTCCTGGGTACCAGTCAGATACCCCTAATTTGTTGCATCCCATTCTTGCACACAGACCACTTGGTCTCAAAGAGGAAACTGGAGACCAATGTGCAAAGGCAATGGCAAACACTGGAGCTCTTCCAAAAAAGGGGGCACACTTCCTTCTTCTTGCCCTTTTTATTCCATCCAAGCTACAAGCCTATTGGATGGTGCCACCCACATCCAGGGTGGGTCATCCCCCGCCAGTTTGCTGGTCTACATGTCAGTCATCTGCAGGCACACCCAGAACTTTACTAATCTGCTAAGTGGTTCTTACCCAAGTTGACCTACCAGAATTAATGATCACACACTCCACAAATCTTCACTGACTGTCTGCTACCTGCTTGAGCTACAGGGTAACCAAGACAGACATGGTCCCTGCCCTAGTGGAGTTTAAATCCAGTGGGGGAGACTAGGAGACAAGCACAAGGCATGCTATCACCAAGGGCCAGCAGATGCTCCAGAAAGGCCATTTAGGAGCCACTGAGGCAGTGACTGTGGGGAGTCGGGATATCAATGCCCCAGCTCCTCATCTGATAGTCCAATTGAAGGGCACATTTTGCGCTGGCTCCTAGATAGGCTGGCAGGATTAAGCTCTGCTGGGGGTTTGCTAATGAGCCCTTTATTGATACCTTCTCTTTCCTATTGTACTTCTCCATTTCGGTGCCAGCACTAGGCTCTGAGTTATTTCCTCGGGAGCTGATCCTGGGATTGCTGGAGGGGCACAGCAGGGTTCTGTAACCACAGCATTATTGGTGCCTGGGGACAATGATATGTTGTTGGGGGGCTCCCTGTGCACTGCAGGACGTTCAGCAGCCTCCCTCTACCCACCAGTTTCATCTTTCCAGCTGAGACAACCCATAGTGACATTGCCAAATTAGCCCTGGAGGACGAAATCTCTTCCAGGTGTGAATCTCTGGGACAAAGCATGATGAATTTAGCGCCATTTCCATCATAGACCCTGGCCAACCACAAGGCAGAACCGTAAATTCTGAGTGAAGAGTGAAACCAAAGACCTTTGGAAGAGTCTTGTTTGAGGACAGAAGAGGCATGGTACAGATGTACAAATCTCCTGGATTATAGCCAGGCAAACGTCACCGATCACCCACCGCCCTTCCTCCTGAGCCCAGAAGGCCTCTGCCCCTCTCCCCACAGCACTGTAGGTGACCGCTGCCAACCCACAGACACCAGATGGGAAATCACGTGGGCTGCTATTGCATCACACTCTGCCATCCCCACACCGCATGACAACATTAGGGAAGTGACTCCATCTTCCCCCTGCCCCAGCATGGCCGGAAGATGGATGCACCCCATCCTCTCAGCAATGCGTGATGCCATAGTTCTCCACTGCAGGAAGGGCCACCCGCCCCCCATAGGAGAAAGGTCAGTGTCCTGGGGAGGGAGAATGTGTTCATATGCAATGGACCCCCTCTGGCAATTTTGATAGCCCAGACTGCCCCCCACCCCGCCCCCAGGTTGGAAATCATTAATACAAATTGTAGACACAGTTCCTTGGAAAGACAGTTTTTCTTCCTTTCTCTACATTTGTCCTTTAATACGCAAGTGTTACTTGGACATGGAGTTCTTAATAGCTTCCATTTTCTTCCAGAACCCAAATATCAATTTAAATATGTTTTGCACTGAATGCAATGTAAGCTATGACGTTTAGTTTGAACAGCTCAACACTCACTACTGGCTAATTAAGTCTGGGCTTTCTCAGGCTCTGGGCTAGAAGATATTTCTTTCTCCTGGTACAGGAAGACTAAGATCTGCTTCACCCAAGCACAGTTCAAAGAAAAATATCCCTCCTCATCTGTCACCTGTGTGGACAGCAGAAATAGAAGAAAATCTAGGCTGGTGCCAATTAGGTAGACCAAATTTTGCCTGAAGGAGAAAGGTCAGATTTAAAAGCAGGCCCCAAATGCCTTCTAAATTGACAGCAATTCTACGCACCCATTAAAGTTTCTCATGACAACCAGAAAATGACTATGCTGAGCACCACAAGGATACAAAGCAACTAGAACCTTCCTACATTACTAGGGGAAACACAAATAGTACAGCCACCAGGCAAAGCAGTTTGGAAATTTCAGATAAAGTTAAACACCCACCATTCAAACCAGTAATCCTATTCCTAGGGATCGATCCAAACGAATCCTTACACAAAATGAAATGAAAACTACATGCACACAAAACCCAATATGCAAATGTTTATAGCTGCTTAATTTGTAACTGCCAAAATCCGAAATGACCAATATGTTTCCACAGTGGCATGGGTCTTGAATGTCACCCAGAGGTACATGTGCTGGAGCATCAGTGCCCGGGTTGGTGCTAGTGGGAGGTGGTGGGACCTTTAAGAGGAGGGGCCTAATGGGAGGTCTTTAGGTTCTGAAGGTGTGCCCTGGAAGGGGATTATGGGATCTTTGCTCCTCCCCACACCCTTGGGCCATGATGTCTTGCCTCACCACAGGCCCAAAGTGACTGGACCAACTAACTGATCGTGGACTGGAACCTCCAAAACCATAAGCCAAAATAAACCTGTGCTCCTCATAAGTTCATTATTTTGGGTATTTGTTATAGTAACGGAAAACTGACTAACACAATCCAATGACAGGAGGAAGATAAACAAACTGACATAGTCACACAGTATTACTGATCAATAAAAGGAATGAGCTACAAGGACACACAACACTCAGGTGCATCTCACGTCCGTCTGGAGTGGTTAAATTGAAGCGTCCACTATAATAAAGCACATTCTGGGTGTATCTGGGCGGGCCATGGAAGCGTGACCTTGAGGACTATATCCAGTCCCTGGCCCCGCTTCTCTGGTGCTAGTCCTCTGCTCTCCTTCCCAGCCACTGTGAACTACTCAGCTCTGCTTTACTGTGCCCTTCCACCATGAGGTCTTTGCCTTGGAGCCTGCTAGCCATGGACTGAATCCCCTGAAACTGAACCAAATAAACCTCTCTTCAATTTGTGAGTATTTGGTCCCAGCAATGGGAAAGCTGACTAATACCATATTCTATTCATATGACATTCTGTAAAGGACAAACTACGGGGAAGAATAACAGATCAGTGGGCTGCAGCACGGGAGGGTGGGGTGGGCTTGGGACGGGGAAAGTACTTCTGTGTCTTGACTGAAGTCATGGGTTCCATGATGGTGACACTGTCACGATTCATATGACTGTGTACCATGAAGTGTGAATTTTACTCTATATAAATTTAAAGATAAATTAAAAACAAATCAAGAGTAGCCTCTCAGCTGATTATATCATCCACAAGTCCAGAATATCTTCAGACACTTCTCCAAGATTCCTCTGGAAAATAGGGCTGCTTCTTTAGACTCATACAATACTAAATGAGAACAAGGATGCAGTATGCCTTGTGCATAGTCAATCCTCAGTAATGACTGGTGCTATTATTCATTTAACAACCCTTAACCCGGGCCATGCTGCGAGTCTGAGAGTTACTTGCCGGTCTCGTCTATGAAGTTACAGATTTCTACCAGGCAGGGCCTATCCTGGTGCTTATCTCTGCACACCACTAAGTCCCAAGCTTAGGTAAAAAATAATCAATAACTTTTCATCGAATTGAGAGCCTGTGAGCAGAGATTGCTCATCATCTCCTACCAGCTGTTCTTCCCTATTTAATAACACTACTTAGTTTTGGTGGGAAACATGGCTGCCTAGCTAGAGACGACATTCCCAGCTTCCACTGCAACTGGGCACATGACTTGGTATAGCCAATGGGAGGCCAGCAGAGTGAGGCACACCCTCCAACTGTGCCCTTAACAGGATGTGTGGGCTCTGGCCAGCAGGCCAAAACCAGAGCCAATATCTGGAACCCAGAGACAGCAGTAACGCACGACGATAGCAGAGGTGTCCATTCCCCCACACCTAGGAAGTATTACAAGAGAGAAAAATGAATTTTTGCCTTTCTAAATGCCTCTCTTGAGGCAGAGAAATCTAGTGCCTTAACTCATACAGATGGATCCCACTGTACTAGTCACTCAACAATGTTTAAGCAATGCCCCATGACAGCTACCATGAGGTGCCAAGGGGGACGCGAATGATCCCTGCCCAGTGCAAGCTCCGAATGTAATTGGGAGGAAAAACATCTAAAGCCAAGAAGAGTTTAATAACTCTATGCAAATTAAGTCTTGAGATCATGCAAGCAATGTGTTAGGACCTTCACTGATACAACTTTATTTGGATATCTTGTAAGTGCCACTCACTGTAGTGGGTGCTGGGAATATAATCAGGAATTAACAGAATTCCCCACTCTCAAGAGTGAAGAGGGGCAGAGGAGGGGACAGTAAACAAGCAAATAAGCCAACAAGAGGATGTCCAGTACCTCTAAGTGGCTTGATAAAACTACAATCATGTGATAGGAGAGAGAGAGAGAGGGATTTGCAGGGCTACAGTATATGGAGTAATCAGAAAAGACTCCCTGAGGAGGTGACATTTTAATTCAGGCCTCACTCTTGAGAAGCAGCTGGCTGTGTAACAATCTTTTTAAAAGGTGTTCTAGGTACAAGGAATAGCCAGTGCAAAGATCCTGGGACACAGAAAAATCTGAGAAGCCTGAATTTTGGGAAAAAGGGACATCAAGAAAGAAGCACATTGAGAGAGAGAGAGAGAGAGGGTGGGAGAGAGAAAGACAGAGAGAGACAGAGACAGAGACAAACAGAGATAGAGACAGAGAGATCACATAAATATTAAGTAGTGCAAACGCAAATAACAGTAAGGCAAAATCATTGCTGATTACATTTATCAGAGAAGGCTTTCTGGAGCAGAAGGAACTTAAACTGGATGGAGATGAGGAAAGAGGATTTGGATCAATAGAGAATACAAGGGATTGAACCAGAGTGATGGCTCACACCTGTAATCCCAGCACTTGGGAGTTTGAGGCAGGAGGATCACCATGACTTCAAGGTTAGCCTGGGCTACACAGTTCAAAGCCAGTCAGAGCTACATAGCAAGACCCTGTCTCAAAAAAAATGAAAGAGAGAGAGAAAACAAGGGAAGTAGTTTTAGTTTCAGAAAAACAGAAACCAAACATGGTGGTACACACCCATAATCCTAGATACTTGGGTGGCTAAGGCAGGAGGGTTGGAAGTTTGCAGCTATCCTGGGCAATTTAGTGAGATCCTGTCTCAAAATTTTAAAAATAGAAAGGTCTGGGGATGTAGCTCAGTGATAGAGCATCCCTGGGGGTCCATCCCTGAAACCACTTGAGAGAGAGACAGAGACAGAGAGACAGAAAGAGAGAAAGAAAGACAGAGACAGAGAAATGTGAGTAAAGCATGGAACCAAAACTGGACCTGCTATCCTTTGAATGGATGCATGGACACAGATACACAGCACACAGCCCATTACACGCCATTTTTTGCCCGGGGCAGACATTGCTAATCAACCTCATCGCTTTTCCTGCAGAGCCTGAGAACAGCCTTAAATCTTCAGCCTTCACTCCATCAGTTCCAATCAATTCAAGTGGGATATAAGTGGAAGAAGAAAAAAAAACCCTATGAGTCAGCCCTGAATTAATTTAAAGTCTCCCTTTACTGCCTAGGAAAAGTGGAAAGAGAAAATCCCATACTTGCAGATGATACACTTGGACTTTTCTGCTCCCCTACCACAGCGCTCCCTGCAGCCCTGTGCAACACAGAGCCCCGGCCCCAGCCTGGACCCTGAAGCCCAGCGAGCCTCTGCCCTTCTGCCTGACATCAATGATCTCGCAAGCTGCTTTTATCTGATCAGTACAAACTTCGCTTCCACACGAGTCCTCTGCCATAACCGTAATGGCTCTCACATTTTCCTATGCGCGCCACTCAGTTGTTTCCTCCAACATCTTAGGCCCTGCCTTATAGTGCCTGGCTCTGAGGGCAGCCCAGCCTCCAGGGACATGTACCCTCCTGACTTACAGCCCCTCAGGGTCTCAGAGCCTAGGAGCTGTTTGCACCCTGCCCAGCCATATAGGCCCCCGCAGAGAGGGACACGGTGAGATAATGGCATTGACTGAGCATTTGCTAAAGTCCTGAGTCAAGCACTTCACGCACACACTACATTTAAGTCTCAGGTTATTGCCATGAGGGGATGCCTCTGTGTGCACGTGTGTGTGTATGTCTGTGACTAAGAATGCAATCCAGAGCCTTGTACAGGCTAAGCCAGTGCTCTACCATGGAACCACATCCCCAGCCTTTTCTATTTTTTAGTTTGAGACCAGGTCTTACTAAATTGACCAGATTGGCCTCAAACTTGTGATCCTCCTGCCTCAGCCTCCTGAGTACCTGGGATTACCAGTGTGTGCCACCACACTTGGCTCAGCGGGGTGGGGAAGTGCTCTTATGATTCTCATTCTACAGACGAGGAAGCTGAAGTACCACTGTTACCTAACAAATGTCCAAATTTGAACCCAGCTCTCTATAATTGAACCCTGCTACCCGATTGTTTGTCCTCCTATTTCTCATCCACGCCTCCAACTCCATCTTATCACCATCGCTTCCTTCAGAACAAAAGGTGAAGCTGATTTTAACTCAGGCCTACCTTACACTGCCATCCTTTTAATTTATTCATAAAACAAATATTCATTGGACATCCACCTCCTGCCAAGCACCAGGAAATCTCATTCTTTCAAAAGCGTGATTTTCAAAATTGCTACAGACATCACTGTTAACTGTCCAGCTGCTTTTATTTTTTTCTCCTTTCCTTTCTGCAAATCTTGGTGAATCTTTCTCAATGCAAATGTTTTCCAAAAGCACAGCCTGAAACAAGCCTGGGTTGATAGTTAGGGAAGAGATTATAAAAAAGAAATTGTGCTGCCTTTCCATGCACTGTTGGTTTTACTGCAAATCCTTTCAGCTACTTGGTTTTTGAAATAACATTGAACTAGAGAAACACAGATCAATATGAGTGACTCTCGGCCATGATGTGGACTGCACAAAGCTGGTCACAGAAGGATCTGTGTCCTTTGTTATTATTTAAATAAAAGGAAGGCAAAAGACAATACGCTAGGTTTTGTTTGGGGGATACATACAGAAGAGATAAAAAAATAAATAAATAAATACAAATATTAGGAACATATGCACCGCATTTAGAATGGGAGTTACCTTTGTGGGGCCATGAGGGGCATGTGACCAGGGAGAAGACACCGATTGCTCTGGTAGGGTCCTTCCTTCCTTCCTTTTTTTTCTTTCTTTTGGGGAGTTTGGTTTTTGAGACAGGGTCTCACTGTGTATCTCAAGCTGGCCTTGAATTCCATGTGTAGTCCAGGCTGGCCTCAAACTCATGGAGATCCTCCTGCCTCAGCCTCCCGAGTGCTGGAATTACAGGTGTGCGCCACCACTCCTGGCTCTGTTTCTTAAACTGGAGGGTGAGGATGTGGGTGTTGCTTATATTATTCTGAATAGTTATACACTGAAAACAATAGCTGCTTTTTAAAAAAAAAAGACATGTGGATAACTTACGTGGTTTCTGTTAGGTAGAACCAAAAGAAATTGCCAACAATGACCTTTGCTGACCTATCAAAAGACAATTTCATATCTTCATCACAGAATACAGATCTACAATTGTGTCCTATTAACCTCAGCTATAGATAACTAAGAATAGGAAAGGGTGGTCTGGATGGTGGATTCTGCGTGCGTGTGCATGTGCGCATCTGTGTGTATGTTTGAACTGCAATTGACTACAGTCCTCAGTGGACAGAACTAAAGTTCATCCAAGAGCTAAAGTACAGACAGGGAGAAAAGAGACTACAGCAAACAGAGCGAAAGCAGAGTCTCCCAGCAGTCAGCGTGGATCAGCCCTCCTCTCTTCGCCCTGGGCCAGAGTCCACACGGCGCGATCCCTGGAAGTATGTCAGGGGTCATTTCTTAGCAGCCCGCAGTCCAGTGGATAAACTCTTGGCTATTAAAACACACGCAGAGAGCTTTACTGGGAAGATGAGAAAGGCCCTCATTTCAGAACTACTAAAGACTTGAGTAGTTTCCATTATCTTACACCTCACACCCCCGGAAGATCTATTTATGTCAAGTAACGCAACACACCCCAAGAACAGAGTGAGAAGGAAAAAGTCAGACTCCATCCCCACCCTCGGCACTTCCCAGTTCTCTTCAGCTGGGAGTTTTACCCCCAGAGACGCACTGCTTTTTCTCTTCGCAGGTTTTAAGGAAAAAACCAACTTTTTGCAGGGAGGAGGAGAGAGGCCCTGACTGCAGCACAAAATGATCAAAAGGAAGAAATGACACTTACACAGGGCAATTTGGGTCACAGAGAAACACTCCTGGGCTTGTTGAAAGTGCAAATTTCTCGCACTGAACCCCCCCAACATGTGAAACTGGTGGAGAGAATGGGGGTGAAAATGATCAAAGTATGTTACCTGCGTGTATGGATCTACCAAAATGAAATCCATTAATTATGTACCAATTAAAAAAGATAAAAAAGAAAAAATGTAAAGTCCAGCTCTGCACCTAGGATCTGGGAGTTTCTTTTTTTTTTTTTTGCTGGGGGGGGAGGGTTCCTAACAAACATTTTGGACCAGTGTCCACAACCTGGCCAGAAGACAAAGGTCAGGGAAGAAAAGTCTGGTCACCCCAAAACCGATCTGAACTTTCCCAGATTGAGATCTTGGTCAAAGAAAGAACAGTCATTGCCACCTGCCTGGAGTTCATTCTGAGCTGGAGAAAGCCTTCTAAGATAGTATATTGTAGCCATCAGACAGTGGAATCGCTTCCTTCATTTATTCATTCAACAAATATTTATTGAGCACCTATGTGCTCAGTGATGTTACAATGAGATTCGCATTCAAAATAAAAGAGTGGGAAGGAGGCACAAACAAAGGGTACAAAGGAAAAAATATAGCTGAGTGGGAAAGGAAAGATTTTTAAAGAATTTTTTTAAATTGCCAGGCAGCCCACTGCGGAGACATAGTACATAATTTATGGCTACTTTATTTATTTTTCCACTGAATGTACCTGGATCCTTTCTCTTTTCCTTCTGGATGGTAAGCTGCAGGCAGAGCGATCTTGTTTGTTATCCACAGTAGGAGACCAGGCACTTGGGGGAAGTCCTGGCTTCCGGTGGGACCTTACGGTTTGTCACAGCGTCACGGATACGACAGGACCTGGAGGGAACCGACTAGCAGAGGCCAGCATGCTGTGGCCTCGGCTCTCGCAGTGACTGCCTGGGGCCTGATGGGACACTGGAGCATCCAGCTGCCACCAAGCCCTGCCCAGGCCCCTTTGCTCCGTCACGGCCGACCATTCTGTCCTGGATGATCGGGTCCCCTGTGCCAGGTTCTGGACGTGGGACATACAGTGCTCAAACTGGGGACGTCCCAGGCAGCCCAGGGCACGCTGGTCACCCCCTGTGATCGCCACTCCTGAGACGCTGATGCCGGGACAACAGGGCAGCTGCGAACCCAGAGAGGGTGGAGGTTTGCGCTCCTGTGTTCACCACCTTGGGGCATTGCGTGACTTCAGGCAAGAGACTACACACATCTCGGTCTCAGCTTCCTCCTCAGCAAAGTGGGGAGAATAATCAACCTCCAGGTACATGCTGTCACTGTGAGGATTGCATGAATCCCTGTCCTGTTGTGTTGTCTGCTGGGGCAACCCACCTGCCACCTACAAGCTCTAAACAGCACTTCTTGGAAGATACCCCAGACCCATGTGCAAATCACCAGCACAGAGCACAGTGTCCGGCACATAGCAGGTGCTCAATAAATATTTGAGGAGTAAATGAATAGTGTACAGCCCACACAGCACCTCAGAGAGCGAACATTTTAAAACAGCAACTTCTCTTTTTATTATTGGAACACGACAGTTCATTTCTTAAACACCTAACATGACAGATGTACTGCTAGATCTGTTTTTAAAAATTAATATAAAATCGGGCTGGGGATTTAGCTCAGTGGTTAGAGTGTTCGCCTCGCAAACACCAGGCCCTGAGTTTGATCCCCAGTACCAAAACAAAAACAAAAACAAAAACAAAAACAAAAATTAATATAAAATCTCCAACGTAAAAAAAATCTGTGATGGGACAATTGTCCCCACACAACCATCAAAGAAGACTGGGGTTTCCAAGAATAAGAGGTTTGGAGGTTTGGGGTCCTTCTTCTCCCATCAAATTTTGCTATAAGAGAAATCGTTGGACAGGAACGATTAAAAGCTGTTCTTTTAATTATCTGTAAACTGATGTATATGAACTCCAGAAATGAGAGGGGAAATGCAGGCTGTGATTGAGTTTTGGTTTATTCTCGTATCCACATAGCTCTTCATAAGGTCCAGGGCTGGGAGGGAATGAACACAAGAAACAAAGGAAAACAAAAGGTGCGCGTGGGACTTTCGGGCTATGTCCTTTACAATTCTGTATCCGGGTAAGGCTCTGAGCCCAGAGAAGCCCGCGTGACAGCAGAGTCTGTTAGGACAAAAGCAGCTGCCACCTGGCTCATCGCAACAGAGGGCAATGTGTCCCACGATGTCACTTTGGATGAGCGGATGGGCCCACACTGTCCTGGCCGAGCCCTGACTCCCCTCAGCATCTCCTTAACAACCAGATGCCACTTTTGACTCCAGGCATAGCGCTGGCCCCGTTTCTCCTCCTCACAGCCTTGGAGACCCAGCAGCCCCTGTCGCCCAGGGAGGCCATCGCCCTTTTTGACTCCAGCCCTGGAGGACGGAGCCATTAACACCTGACTTCCCCCGAAGAGCAAAGCAGATGAAGTTAGGATTATCCACATTTCATCTCCAATATATAAAATCTCTTTCTGCTATGCAAATGTCCCCAAAGACCTGGTCACATTCTGGGACTACAAATACCCAGTAATGCGATTAGCCAAGGTGGGTATCATAATTGCTACAATTTATTAAGTGCCAATTACACACCAGGCACAGAGCTAAGCAAATGTTTGTATCTTCATTTATCTTGACAACGGTGCTGTGTGCAGTTAAAGCCAGAGGCTTTGAAGTCAGACTGAGGTGGGCTTAAATCCCAGCTCTACTCACCGGTAAGGTGGGGGTACAACCGCCTACCTGAAAATGTCAGTGTGAGAGTCGAAGGCAGAACATATCTAAACTGGTTACCATACTCAATTGAGGAGGAAAATAAAGCAGTTCAGAGAAGCTAATTGAGTTGCCTAAGATCACACAGCTAGTGAGTGACAAAGATGAGATTTGAAGCCAGGAAAAGCCCCTTTTCAAATGATTTTGCCAGCACCAAAGACTCTTCCTACATGTCTGAACCCTGAACACTCGCATCCCACCCCCCGCACAGCCCCTCTGACAAGGCTCAAAGGAACCCTTAGGGTGCCGAGGGGCACCAGAGTTTGAAGACCCCTGCCCATGCCACTGCCTCTTGGGAATGCCAAGCACTTACAGAGTGTGAACAGTGCAGCTTGGGGGTTGCAGGGGTCTTCTGGTTTCTCCCCTCCCAAGGCCACTTGCCTGCTCTTCCCACATGGCAGGAACATGTGTGATGTGGGACCATTTGGCTTAGGAAAACCAGATTTTTTTTTCTGTTGCTTGCAGAAAAGATCTTGAGTGAGACACTGGGTAAACCATGGATTGCTGTCTCCACCCAGCTGAACTTCTACTCATCATTCAAGGCTGTGTCCATGCCAGTTCCTAAAGCCTTGTTCCCTAGTTGAATTCTCTAATGTGAGCAGGCTTTTCCTGCAAGCAGAGAAGAAGATTAGGGTGTGGGTGTCAGCCACTCATTTGGGAGGTGCACTTGTCCATTTTCTATTACTCTAATGAAATACCCAGAGCTAGGTAATTTTATAAATAAGAGGTGCACGTAGCTCACAGTTCTGGAGAGTGAGAGTTCAAGATTGGGTGGCCCCATTGGTTCAGCCTCTGGGGAGGGCCTAGTGGTATGGGGCATCGTGGCAGGATGAAAAAGAAAAAGAAATCACATCGCCAGATAGGAAACCAGAATGAGGGGAAAGAGCTAGGCTTGCTCCTTTTACAACAACCCTCTTGGGAGAATTAGCCAACAGATCCCAAGAGAATTACCTTGATACCTTCCGAGGGCAGCACCCAGAGGCCTCCCAGGAAGCTGCACCCCTTAAGGACCCACCACCTCTATGCCACCATACTGAAGACCAAGCTTCTGTCACGGAAAGCTTTGGAGGACAACCATATCCTCACCACAACAGGAAGTGATCCCGGCAAGCACCAGCCAGGGTCAGAGCGGGGCAGTGAGAATGAAGACGGTGGAGAGGGCATTATGTAACTGGGGGCCTGTATAGGCAACCCAGACCCACTGAGTGCCAATCCCACTGCAGAGCTTCGGGACATGGCAGTTATATCTCACAGTCACAGCTCTGGGGTACTTATACTCCAACTGTTGTCAGTGGAGGCGGGCCCAGCATTCCTGGAAGCATTAACTCCACAGCACTTCTCTCTGTCTGAACCATCATGAGGGTCAAAGGGCAGCTTTCTGCGGGGTAGACGCCATTGGCACACAAGATCCAATATGGCGTGCCACCAAGGGGAGAAGTACCAAACCATCTGCCAATCTCTAAGGTATGTTCTGTCACTTATTCTATATCATTCTTTCATCACGCTTAGAGCAACTGTCAGGAAATCTACACATTTTTCTGTTTAATATCTGTTTCTGAACCGGAAGCTCCTTAAGACCAAGGACCATGTCCGTTCTGTCCCCACCAGCTAGAACAGACTCAGTACTGACTGGGCAGATGGATGGGTGGATGGTAGGTGGGCCCGGTCACTTGCTTCATAAAGTCTAAAAAGTTTTGACACACTAAAAACTCAAAACAGTGGTTAAAGAATAAATACTACCTCCTAAAATATAAGCTTGTGTTTTAAGACCCAATTTCAGTTTCAATTAAAATGTAGAAAGAAAGAGCACCCTTGAATCAAGTTGTCTAAACCTCATCTCTATCAGCGAGCATCCGTGGTTTTCAGAGTATTAATTTTCATGTCCATGAAACTGGGTTCTGCTTTTTAATGTAAAGTTTTCCCTGGATCTAAATTACCTTCATACTTATCATTGTAGTAACCATAAATAAAATTCTACTCAGATCCCAGTGTTCCAAAAGCCTGAGGCAGGAGGATCACAAGTTCGAGCCCATCCTGGGCAACTTAGCAAGACCCAGTCTCGAAATAAAAAGAGACTGGGGGTGTAGCTTAGTGCGAAGGCCTTGGGTTCAATCCCCAGTAGCATAAAAAAGTTATTGCATGAACAGACTTATGTCCATTTTATCATCAAACTATAAACACTCTTGTACAGACTATTTTTCTCTCTTGTATTTCCTAAGAACACATCGCCAGGAGTAGAATTACTCTCAGAAATTTCTGGCAGAAATTTCTACATGTCAATCTCTCAATATCTATTCCTCTTTGCTCTATAACAGAATTTTTAGCCAGACACATGGCAGTCTGTGATAATTACTACATTTCCCAGAGTCCCTTGCAACTACATATGGTCAGGTGACTAATTCTGGCCAATGGGATGCAAGCCTTAGCGATAAGTGCAACATCTGAATCGTGCCCTTAAAGAGAAGGAGCAGGTCTCCATCTCCCCTTTCACCCCTTTTAACCAGCTGGTGTGGAGACATGGTGGTGTACCATTGGACTCTGGGATCAGGAACGACACTCAAGGTAAAATAAAAGACAAAGAAAAGAGTCAGTGTCTGTCAATTTCACTAAACAGCACCTGCAGACCAGCGGGAGATTTTATTTGAGAAAGAAAGAACCTATCTAATTTAAGATGCTGTTACTTCTCTATTACATTCAACCCAACCAATACGAATATACCCATTTTTATGGTTCTTCATCTCCAGAGTTCTAGCATGATACTTTAAAAAGATATAATTATTGTAAAATCTGCGGAATTATCTACTGAAGGTAGTTGTAGGTCACTAACTCACCATGCCCAAGTCCTCCAGGATCTCTGTTAGCCACAGACCATCCCAAAGTGAGGACACTGAGGAGCCTCTCGGTCAAGAGAACTTTTGTAATGTTGGGCAAACCAGTGTGATAACAGGATGTGGATACTTCCGGGAATCTTCTAAAGCCAAGGGTTAGAGAGACTTCTGGCCATAAAGACAAAGGGAAACAAGCACAAAATACCTCTGAGATGGAGCCAGCTAACTGTATCCAATAGCAGCTTTCACCCTGCACACTCTCCCGGCCACACAGGCAGCTCAGCTGGTATTCAGGTGGGAGCTGGGCCTGAAAACCGTCCAGAATTTACCCCACATGGAGTCCCCTGACTCCCTGCTGCTGTGCTCTTGATCCCAAAAATAGGAGGGTAGGAAAAGGAAATCTCGTTTCTGATTAACAGCCTAACAGTACACCTTGCAGCTCAGAACTCTTAGCCCGAGCCAGTTGAAATCTTCATTGCAGGGATGTGCATCCTGCTGTAAGTTTCTGGGTGGAAACGGGAGGTCAGTGCTTGCATCTTGCTTCTGACATCACCTCACTCCTTTATTTCATTGTTGTCTCTTTGTCTCATGGCCTGGAGCCACCAGCCAGTCTTTTGGTACTGCACAAGACATTAGAACTCAATCTCCTGGACCACATCCTGCGCTCTCTCTGACTCCCAGCCCAGATCTGCAATCCTGTGTGCGCTCTTGGCGAGCTTCCTCCCCGGCACTGCTGCAGCGCCTCTAGCCTCCAGCTCCGGAGGCTTGCTGACCCTGGAGACAGCACCTCCTGCTGCAGGACGCGCCAGATCTGACCTCGGCTTGGACTGCGGCCCCTTCTGTGGCTCACTCTGCTCACTGAGGCTCCACAAGCTTTACTCCCTCTCTCCTATGTTGTCCTTTGGCTAGATGAAGGCGACCATCACGTCTTCTTTCTGAGAAGCTTGCAGCATCCAGCTTGACATTTTCAACCTCCCACCCCGCCCCTGGTTCATCCATCACTCTGCCCTTCCCTGACATCCAAAGAGCACAGTCGCTTCCCTGCTCAAAAACTCACCCTTCCACCTGTGCCCTCCACGCCACCTCCTCCCGCCCTCTCTGTGACCTTGTGATTGAAATGGACTTGGGAGTCAGTTTTCACAAAACAAAAGGAAAGGTTTGCACCCATGTTTGCAGCTTGGGAGCCCCAATAATGGTGAGGCCACCAAGTGCAGCTGGGAGAAGGCAGGTGCTAGTTCAGGCAGAAGATCTGAGCTCGGGATGAGGCCATTTGAGTTTGGGGCGTCTGGGGACCTCTAGATGGAGAAGTCCAGCAAGTGGCTGGAGGTGCTGGTCTGGGGGTGTAGATTGGGGATTCACTAGTGGTTGCAGAGTGAGAAGGATGAAAGGAAATCCAGAGGAGTAAAGCAGAGGGAAAGAATACGGCCCAACATCCAACCGCATCCCACGTGACGGCAAGGTCCAGCAAAATAGCATCATCCAAAAAACTTGGCTGCTCGAAGACCAACGTGGACTTGGAGACTGTAATTGCCACAGAGGACAGAGGCCAACCAGCAGGGTTGAGAGAAGGTCCAAGGGAACAGGGGTGAAGGTCGCAAATACAGATTTCCCTTTTCTGGGAAGTATGTGTAAGCATAAGAGAAGCTCCTAGCAGGACTTTCCAACTTAAGAGTGAAGGCAAAGTGAGTGACTATATGGGTAGGAGAGATGCTCCGAACACAATTCTCTCCTCTCTTGCCAACCTGTGAGGCCTCAAAAATAATTTATTCTATTAGTAACACGGTACAGACTTAGTTCCTTAGGTAAATAATTTGTTCTCCTTGAAGGTGTTTAAAGACTCAACTAGGGTAACATTCATTCAACAAACATTTACTGAACTATGAGGTGTGATTGAAAAATACGGTGACTGTTTTGCACAGAGTTGTCCGATTGTTTCTGCACAAATTGTTTTTCCACTGGAACATCTTGGTACTTTTTCAAAGTGGGTCTGTTTCTCAACTCTTGATGCTATTCCATAAATCTCTATCGCTATTCTTTTGCCGATAGTGTATTGCGTTGACTATTCTAGCTTATTAACAAGTCTTAAAATCCAGTGGTTCCATCCTCGTTGCTTCAAACACATTTATCCCGCTGCTCTTGATGCGTCCAGAAGCAGTTCCGGAAGTCCTCCTTTGCGAGTTTAGATTTAGTTGCTCTGTTGTTTCCCTTTCGTGGTCATTTTGACTTTGGGGAGGAACCAGAAGTTGCATGGTGCCAGATTTGGTGAATAAGGTAGATGAAGACACACCTTAGTGTTTCCATTGGATGGAATTTGGTAGCGGCATTTGCCACATTTTTTATTGCACTTCATAGAGACTCACAGAAGAGAACTTCCAGACCTGCTTCAGAAAATGGCAAGAACAATGGGATACTCGTGTTTGAAGCGTAACCCATTGAAGTTGATTTGAGGGGGAATCGTGGCAATGTGTCTTTCCCTGTAGTAGAGTTTTTAAATTTAAACACGCACTGTATATTTCGATGAATGTGCCAGGCATATGGGTAGGCATGAAGGGAATGAAAGGAATAAACTGTGAAAGTGAAAGCCCATTGTTTAATGACTTTCTGGGAATTTAGAAGCCAGAAATCCTGCCAACATTAGAAGTGTATGTGAATGTCCATGCATGCATGCACGCCTTTTTATTTCTCGCTTTTTATGCTGAGGTATAATTGGCATGCAATAAAATGAACAGATTTTTAAGTGTACAGTTTGATGCGTTTTGACAAGTGTAACCACCACCCTAATCAAGAGAGAGAACATTTCCATTACACCCAGATTCCTCTTAAGTCTCTTTAGAGTCAAGCCCGGCCTCAGGCAACTCCCGGTCTGCCTTCTATCACTATAGATTAGTTTTGCCTTTTCCGTAAATTCATATAAATAGATTTGCACCCTTTTCTTCTTGCCACTTCGCCTCAACACAGTGTTTTTGAGATTCACCCATGTAGTTGAAGTGAATCTTCCTTCTTATTACTCAGTTGGATTCCATTATATGAATGAATGTACCCCAAATTTTTATCCACTCACCTGCCCACAGGTATGTGCTCAGGTTGTCTCCAATTTTGAGTAATTATGAACAAAATTGTTCTGGACATTTCCAAACCACTCTGGCCATGTTTCGATTTCTCTCAGGTGAACAACTCCAATGTGGGTGTTAGATCATGATAGTGTGCTTTCACTTTCTAGGAAGTCACCTTGTTGTTTTCTGAGGCCTTGTACATTCCCACCAATAGCACATGAGCGTCCGGTGGTGTCACAGCCACACCAACACCTGATATTAGTTATCTGCCTTTGAAAGCCGTTCCCGCAAGAATATGTCATTTATCTACTCTGCATTTTGAAGATAGAGTTGCTCAGTCTGTGGCTTGTCTTGTCGCTTGCTTGGCAGTGTTTGTCAGAGAGGAGTTTTACATTTTTCTGAAGTCCAATTTATCAAAAGGTTACAGCTCGTGAGTGTGTGTCCTAGCTAAGAAGTCTTTGCCCACTTCAAAGTCACAAAGAATTTTCTCCTGTATTTTTTATTAGTTTTCTAGCATTAGGGTTTACATTCAGATCTGTGAACCATTTTGAGGTGACGTTTACACAGTGTGAGCTGCCTGGGTTGAGGGTCATTCATTCACACAGTGTGTCCAACTCTCCCCGGGAAATTTGTTGAAAAGCGGACTCTTTTTCCATTGGATCATCTTGCGCTCTTTTAAAAAATGCCAAATGTGGGTCTGTTTCTTAGCTCTTAATGCTGTTCTGTAAATCTCTATTTCTATTGTTTTGCTACTAGAACATAGCGTTGAATACTCGAGCTCACTAATAAGTCTTGAAATCTAGTGGTTTGAGTCCTCCAATGTTCTTCTTTCAAAATCATTTGAGCTATTCTGGATTCTTTGCACTTCCATATAATTTTAAGGATTAGTTTGTCAATTTCTAGAACAAGAAGGCTGCTTAAATGCTTAGTGGCATTTCTTTAAGGCTCCAGGTCCATACTGGAAGGCTTGGCATCTGCACAATAGTCACAGTACAGAATCTCTGCGTGTTTATTTAACTTTCCTCAGTCTCTCTAGCAGTAGTTTGTCATTTTCAGTGCACAACCCTTCTACATATTTGTTAAATCATGCTAAACATTTCACGTTTTGACACTATTAGAAAGAGCACTGTTTTAAATTTTTATCTTTTACCACTGCTATTGTTGGATCTTGACTATCTCCCAGATGCCTATGTGCTAAGGCTCAGGGTGGCATTACTGGAAAGTGATGGTACTTTGGGAGGTAGGGCCTAGTGGGAGATCCTTGGGAGTTCCCCAGGGGGACTGTGGGACCTGTCCCTTCCCCTTTCTCTTTTTGCTTCCTGGTTGATGAGGTGAGCCGCTTCGTCCCACTACAGGCTGCTACCATGATGTGCTGCCTCACCACAGGCCCAAAGTGGTGGGCCCAGCTATGGACTGGACCCTCCAAAACTGTGAACCAAAATAAACCTTTCCCCTTTATAACTTGATTCCCTCAGGTATTATGTTATAGTGGCAGGAAATGGACCTATAAAAACACTTATTGTTAACATACAGTACTACAGTTAGACATCTTGTATTACCCTTGTATCCTACAACCTTGCTAAACCCTCTTACAAGTTCTAGCAGGCTTTTCAATAGATTCCTTAGTAATTTCTACATACCTAATCATGCTGCTTAAAATAGTCAGCTTTATTTATCTTTTTCCAAACCATATACCTCTTTCTTTGTTTTGCTGCCATGAGCAAGATTGTAAATACAATGCCGATTTGAAATAGGAAAGGGAAAGGTCCCCATTTATTCTCATATTCGGGGGGAAACCTTTCACTTCATTTGTCCCTTACTCAGTATGATGTCCGTGGCAGATTTTTCACAAATTCCCTCCTGCGTCTTATTTTTAAAATCGTAAAAAGGATCATTATCACTATTAGTATTAAAAAGAGTAAACATATTTACTGTAAAAGAAAAAAGCAAATAAGACCGAAGGGTAAGACATGAAATACAAAAGGCTTCTGACATGATTTTACCAGTCTCCTCCCCAAAGGTATCAACTGAAATTCTTCAGCTACTAAAAGAGACAGAGACAGAGAATTCTGGGGAGCAAAGAGAGAATCTCTATTCAAGGAGAAAAAACTTAATCTACCATTTAAAAGGCAAAATCGCCTCAGCCACCCAGAGCTGCTGGGTTCCCCCTTTCCTCTCGCATTCTCACTCTACCCCAGCTGTCTTCTCCATGTACAGAGCGAAAGGAGCACAGTTCTTGGAGTCAGGAAGGATGGGACGAAAAGACACAGACTATCAATACGTGCACGTGGCCAGCATGTAGCAAATCCACCACAAAGGTCAAGGTCCCTGGCCCCCACAGGCCATCGGTCAGCCTCTAGGACTTCCTAACAGAGGCAGACCTATCTGCCTCCCTGGATTATGCAGCTGTGAAATCAGACAATAAAGAGCAAAGACAGGGCACAAGAACAAGGTCAAACTGGCGGCTGGAGGTAGGAAACAGAACTTAGTTTTAAGATCCATGTTTATTTTTGCTCAAATTGATTTTTCTTGAGCGATAACACTTTCTCTTTATTGACCAGCTTCTGAGACTGGCCTGTATCATTGTGCAGAAGCAAAACCCTCCACCTTTAAAGAAGGATTCATTTGTTCACTTTGGAATAAACGGATTAAATTTTTTTTTCTCTCAAAACTGTTCGCTTTTTCAGATGAAGTCTCCAAATGCTAGAGTGCTTGGCAAACCTCCCAGACTGATGGATTTTGGTTAGGATACCAACCGGAAGCAAAACCAGTCATTTTAAGAAAAACTTATCCGTAATTTTTGTCTATGGATAAGGGTTGCCAAAATTTAGAAAGCAAAACACAGAGTGCCCAGTTACCTTTGAGTCTCAGCTGAACAATAAACGATTCTGTGTATAAAGCATATGCCATACACTATTTGGGACATGCTTATAGACAAAATCATTCATTGTTTAGCTGAAATTCAAATGTAACTAGGAGTCTGTATTTTATCTGACAACTCTACCATAGATTTCATTTCCTTGCTGTGTATAAAGCATCCAAAAAAACTGCTAGAAGGTGTGAGAATTCAGAGGAGAAGCCAATAGCATGGCTGGAGTGATTGCTGGACCCCACGGTGCCTTGGACACATCTCTCCCTTTGACTCTGTGGTCGCACCTATGCAGAAGCCCCAGGATGTGACGCCACCTCCCATGTTCCCAGTGGGGCCCCTGAGGCCGTATGTCACTCAGCTGTCTGTCACTGTGACCAAATACCTGAGAAGAACGACTTAAAGGAGTGGAGGATTTTTAGCTCACAGTTTCAGAAGTTTCAGTCCAAGGTTGGATGGTTCTGTTGCTGTGACTCTGAAGGAAGAAGAACATCATGGAGGAAGGGTGTGGCGGAGGAAAGCTGCTCAATTCATGGCGGCCAGGAAAGAGAGAGACGAAGAGGAGGCCAAGGACAAGGTAGAGTTCCCTTCCTTTCAACCAGGTCCCACCTCTTGTCTCCATCACCTCCCAATAACGCCATCGATTCATGATGAGGTCAGAGCCCTTGTGACCCAATCACTTCCCAAAGTCCATTTGCAACCAAGCCTTCAACACAAGGGGCCTTTGGGGGGAACATTTTGGATCCCAAATATAACAAGCTGGGAAAGATCAAGTGGCTTCTGAAATCTAAAGTAGTTCTCTAAGAGAGCTTCATGGCAGAAGACAGAGGTCATTTCAAGCAAAAAGAATCTTACACACACACACACACACACACACACACACACCCCTCTCTTCCTTTCACACCTCAGCCCTGCATGGCTTGGTGGTCGGCCACTGGTCAGAACAACACTTGGAAAAAGAGGAGGTCCTACTACTTGGGCCTTGAGACCAA
>PVJO010024487.1:0-24293 GCA_004026905.1 Hystrix cristata | reverse complement strand
CAGTCATGGACTGAAACTCCACAGCTGTGGGGCTGAAGAAAGCTTTCTTCCTCCTCGGTTGGTTCTCTCAGGTCTGGTCCAGTTACAGAAACTGACCAGGAAGGAGCAAGGAAGGAAGAAGGAAAGAGGAAAGAGGAAGGACTATGAGTCTCCTATGGGGCTGAGGTGAGGCCCTGGTTCATCCCAGCACTAGAAAAAGGAACTACCCTCTAATGATAACAGGGTTGTTCCAGGCCACCCACCCCTGGGGCTTCCCACGGCTCAGGTCCTACTCCAAGGCCCCTCCTCACTGCCGCAGTACTTGGAAGAGGGAAGCTTAGAGGATGCCCGCCTCCATCCTCACCTCCCACTCGCCTTGCACCCCAGGCAATCTGTTGCCGCCCCACTGCTGCTCCCGGAATGCCTCCTGAGAGGACCCTGAGACCTGCCTCACCCCCCAAGCCCCGTGATTCCTTCTCCACTCCCAGGCCTCCAGACCTCTAGGTCCCTTCCCACTCCCTTCTAACCTGCTACTCTGAACATTCCCACTGTGCAGCTTTCTGGGCGCTGCCCGCCTCTGCTGCTGGTTCCTCTGGATTTCCTTCCTCTCTCCTTAAGTCTGGCCTTCCCCACGCCTTCTGCGGATGGCTCCAAATCCTTGTCCCCCTGGGCTGCCCCAGGAATGTCTGAAAAGATCGAGCTGGGCGTTCAGAATGAGATGTGGCTCTGCATCCGGCCTCTGACCCTTATAAGCTCTGTTACCTCCTGTATCAGGCACCTCATCTCTCACACGGGGTTCAGACTAGTTCTGGCCTCGTGGGGTGGATCTGAGGGTTGAAAGCCTCCGTGAACACGGCAGCTGTAAGTTTTATTGCAGTGATGGTAATGATGTTAACGAGGAAGGAGGCGTCCATGTGATTCCGTTGCTTGTAGCCTTCATTAGCTTTTCATTTTCTTCTCAGTGATCCCCCAGTGCTGCATTCAGAACGGACAATAAAGGAAGTGTCCATCTTCATTTTCGAAACTCCGTGCACCCAACAGGCATGTAGTAGCTGGGAGTTAATCTGTTCCATAAACAGTTCCATCAAGAGTTGGAGACATATTCCTGAAACTTGCTATTACAATATTAGCCCGTCACCCTACAGTCTGTGTAAACCTCCTTCAAAACCAGTTACATTTTCGCTTTGTGCTGGTGCTCAACATAACCAGCCCGGGAGCTGACTTCTCCGAGCGGCTGTGGTCCTACGAGGCAGGCTCTGGAAGCAGCGCCGAGCCGGAGTGAGGGGCTGGGATTGGTCCTCATTCGGTCTGGCAGCCCGGCTCGGTTCTGCTGAGGGGCTGTTCTGCGATGTCAGGTCCATTGCCAACCTCGCTGAACTTCAGTGTCCTGGTTTTACTCAAACGAGTGTGACTATCCTCATATCTTGGGGTGGTCTTAAAGGTAGAGAAGGTGGGAAGGACATGGTGCAGATACGAACGTCCCAAAGTCACCCCTCAAATTTTAATGTTTCCCTTTGTGAAAGTAGCCAGGTCAATTTCCTACTGATTATATGTAGTAAATAAATATTTACGATTCATCTCCTTGGTTATTTCATGGCCCCCGAAGAGCCTTAATCTTTTTACTTCGTGCCTCTGCAGGTTAGCCCGCACCCCCTTCCTCCTTTTGGGGCCTCGTCTCTGGAACCCCTCTGTGTCATCGTTTCTTAATCCAAGTGTAGTCAGCTAAAGAGCGCATCCCGGCGTCTCTGGCGCGGATGTGTTTGGGTTGGACCCTCACAAGACACCCGGCTCATTTCCAGAGCTCATTCGAGGTGGGATAGCCGGGATAGCCGGGCAGGTGAGCGCAAGGGCTCTGCACTCGCACTGCCAGGGCTCAAAGCCCAGCCCCACCGTTTGGCAAAGGACTCAAGTCTCTGAGCCTCAGTTTCCTTTTCTGTAAAATGGGGCTTTGCGATGAGGGCGAAGTGGGTTTGTATTTATAAAGGACTTGAATCCGTGCCTGCTAGGGAAATATCAGTCACATGCATAGTGCTCTGGAAACAGAATTGTCGAGACTTCCCTATTCCTCTCTAGGGGCAGGAATTCAAAGTCTTTCATCACATGGAAACAGCCATTCCAGCCCTCATCTAAACATCGTTCAAGGCTCATTCGGGTATCGGTGTTGCTCGCCCATTCTGGGTTTGCTGTAACCTTCCAGACCTGACCTTGGTCCTGGGCGCAATATCACATACAAGGCTGTTTCTGGTGGTGCGCAGGCACCAGCTCCGCCTAACTTGGGAGCCAATCATTACATTTGCAGGGACTTCGGGGGGTACTGCAGTCATTGGTGTCTTGAAGTTTGCCGTTGCGCTTGAATTACCCCTTGGTAATCTGCAAAGATTACAGATCGGCCCGCCTTTAGCATGTGGCCTGGGGCCCCCATCACAGGGCAACGGAAGAGGCACACGGTGATCCAGTCTCAGAAATCAATAAAAAGTTATAAATGTGGGGAGGCTGCACGAGCAGAGGTCTGCAGTGCTGGGAGGGCCTATAACTGAGCAGCGTGGCCTTGTCAAGGAGAGCTAGAAGGGCTCCTGATGAGTGATGGATGAGCCGAGCCTGGAGGGGGAGGAGCCACGAGCTGGGTGGGGAGGGGCTGGGGTCCTAGAGATGGCCGCCCAGCTGAGACTGGAATGCACAGTGTGGAAGAGATGTGCCTGAAGCTGAAGCGATTTTAGTGGCGGCTGACTGGAGAGCGCACCCGTGTGGAAGGGCTGCTGCAGCCACGCTGTGCAAAGGGGGGTCATCGGACAGCGCGGGGAGCAGTCCAACAAGAGATGACTGCAGCCTGGACTGGGGACAGAGGAAGATGAGGGCAGAGATCTTGACCTAGGATGGATATGAGGGGAAGAAAGGAAGGCGTCAAGTCTGTCCTGCAGCTTAGTAGAACCATAGTCTCCTGTCGAGGGTGCGAAGGTTCTGCCCCACTTCGTGCACATGTGCCTGCGGCTGCCTTCCCTCGGAAGTCAGAAACTCCTTGGGGAAGCGGACTGTCTTCACATGTGTGCACAGCCCCCAGACTAAAACCCTGCATGGCAGAACTGGCATCAAAGAAAGAAGTAGAAAAAGTTCAGGTATCAGGAAGAACTTCCTAAAAGTCACTTGGTGACGGGATAATCAGCTCCAGGGAGTGGCGAGCTGCTCAGGAGAGGTAAAGTAGACGTAGGAGCTGGACTGTCATACTCAAGGCAGGAAGCCCCTGTGGGGACTTTCCCCTGAGGGCCTGAGCAAGAAGGTAGACTGTTTTGCGGAAGTGGACTGTCCTCAGACGTGTGCACAGCTCCCAGACTACAGAGAGATTAATTTTGCAGAGACTCATCATTTGGAGGCTGGAGGTTGATCTACTGGCTTTCCTTGCAGGTCTGTGGTCTAGTGGGGCTTCCGCTGTGGTCTGGGATTGCCACGGGCACCTAGGTGGGGGCAGTTCTGCTCAGCGTGTGTCCTGCTGTCCACCACCTAGGATGAAGCAGGATTCTGCAACTTTCACACACCTGGTTTAGCGACTACCCTGTCCAGCTAGCTGTGGGAACATTTCTTCCTTCTAGTCCCTCGGTGCTGGCTCAGGCCAAGATGTTCACCGGTAGAGCCGGGACGAGGATGGAAAGACAGGTAACTGCTCCTTGTAATGTCTGCCTCCCCTCATCCCTTGGTGATCCGACCTTTACTCAATACGCTTATCTTTTGCCACTGTGACTAGGACAACCTTCTTGTGAAAGAAGGAAATGGGGCAAGAAATAACTGGTCTTCCACTGGAGTAGCTGAGTAAATGAACACAAGTAGATGATAATTCTGTTTGTATGCTGTCGTGGGTTGAATTTTTGGACCCAGCTATTCACACCCTCGTAACTGTATTCTCCATCCTCACTCTTGCTGTGGCCCCATGGTGGGCAGGGAGCACTTCTCCAGCCCTTGACTTTGGGCTTCGCCAAGCAGAAGTTTGAAACTGTGCTTGCATAGTTGGGCGTTCTCCCTCATCTGTCAGGATTACTGTGAGAAGAGCACCACCCTGTACGGCTGCTGCTCCCCCAACCTGGGCCCCAACAGGAGATAATGGAACAGAAATGCCCTAACCATACCTCTGGCCCACAGCACAGGTAGGGCTTCCCCAGCCAAACCAGTCACAGGAGCAAGAGACAAAGTGGATTGTTATATGCACTGAGATTTTGAACTTGTTACACAGCAAGTTCACTCACACGGGCTGTGCTTGGGGCCTGTGCAGCCCATTCCTGTTACACTGCACCCCACTAGGGGATAGGCATGGTAATGCTTTGTTCCAGGGGTCCTCGACCCCTGGGGCATGGACTGGTACTGGTCCATGGACACAACAGGAGGAGAGCAGCAAGCAGGGAGTGTGGCTTCAACTGTCTTTACAGCCATTCCCCATCGCTCCAATTACTGCCTGAAGCCACTTCCTGTCAGACCAGTATCGGTTTTTGATTCTGATAGGAGTGTGAACCATACTGTGAACTGCACACATGGGGGATCTAGGTTGCAACTTCTTATGGGACCCTAATACTGAAGCCATCTCCACCCTTCCACCCCATTCATGGAAAAATTGTCTTCTGCAAAACTGGTTCATGGTGCCAAAAGGTTGGGTGCTGCTTCTTTATTTTGTAGATTTTTTAAAAATCCTGAAGCTCAAAGAGGTTGGGCAATTGATTTTTAAATCCTATGGTGAAGCCAGAATTCAATCCAGTTCTCTGACTTATACTTTATACACTGCAAGGCCTGGCTTCAATCTTCTTCCAGAGAGTAGGCCTAACAACATGAATTTGTTTCCCCATTTGATCTAGGTGGGAAAAGGAGAGGCTGAAGGAGAAAGTTTGTCTCTTCTTCCTCTTCTAAGGGGACCAAGCTCAAGAACATTAACTCAGAACTTAATCATCGTGTCCTGGATGCCAACCTGGAGGAAGAAGTCCTACTCAGGCCCTGTTTTTGTGGGAGAATGTGTTCCAAATTTTGAAACTTGATTTTGCCCTTGAACTCTAAAGTTGGCCTGCATCTGAGTGTTTATGTTCTGAGATTTCCTGTGTTTATATCTAATCTCCCTGGTAACCCGGTTCAGATGTCTAAAGGCGGTGGCACACGGGGGACACCTGCGCTTACCTGTAAGTAGGGCTTCAGGGACCACTGCACCCACCACATGGGCTGTGCATGGTCAGCTCCAGAGACTCCATTCACACTGTCACCCTGCAGTGCCCCTGGAACTATGTGAGGAGGTGACCCTCAGCCCCTCGGACAGGTCGAAACTGAGCCAGGGTTACAGCCGGCTCCTCCCCCTTGTCAAACTAATCATGTATTTCTTCACGATCATAGGACTGTTGACCCCAGAGCAACAATGCCTCATAGCTGTTCAGTAGTCCCCATCCTCCCAGGACATCATCCATGGCCCCTGTGGATGCCTGAGATCACAGAGGGTAGCAAATACAAACCTAGTATATATGTTAGGTGTTTTCCCTATACATGCATACCTATGGTGAGTTTAACTTACAAACTAGGCACAGGAAGAGATTAACAACAACAACCAATGATAAAATAGAACAATTACAACAGTTCACTCTATTAAAATTTATGAGCTATTTGTTTCTGAAATTTTCTATAGAATGGAATTTTGCACTAGTAATTTCATATTTTCAGAGTATGAAGTAGTTAACTAAAACCATGGAAAGTAAAATTGTGGATAAAAGGAAACTGGTTGTCTTAGTTGCTTTTCTCTCATTGCTGAAACAAAATGCCAGACACCCAAAGTTAGGGGAAGAAAGGTTTATTTGGCTCAGAGTTTGTAGAGGTTTCAATCCACAGTCAGCTGGGTCTGAGGCAGGGTGGCAGTCAGACAGGCAGAAGGCAGCAAGGTAAGCAAGCAAGGGGGCTAACCAGCTTCTTCCTCTATCTTGTATCTTATCCAGGCTGCTAGGACTAGGGCGGTGCTAAACCAATCAGTGGATTGATTTAGTAATCACACGCCCTTAATCCCAGCATCACACACTCTAGATCTAGCTACCTCTTACTATGTGAGGCTTTGGGGGGACATCTAGACACAAACCCTAACACTGGTATACATCAAAATTGCTCAAATACTTAAGAACTAAATGACTGTTCAGCTCCAAGTCATAGCTCTCTGGGTCAGAGTCTCTGGTAACAGTGATATCCCAAACTTTGTTTTCTATCCTTTAAAAAATTTTTAATCTCTTTCTCCCTCCCACACACGTGCATGAGCGTGCACGCACATGGGCGTGCACACACACACATTCTTAATGGGGGGGTGTGAAGAAAATTTCCTAACCTAACATTCTGATCCCAGAGAGCACCCACAACTGCCCCTGAAGCTACAGCGGTTATCAAGAGTCCACCATGTGCCAAACACCATGCCACACACTGGCTATTGCTCAGAAATGGTGTGGCATTTCAGCAACACAAAAAAATATTTATTTGCTTAGTCCTTAACCCCTAGCACCTTAAAATGTGACTACATTTGGACACACAATTCAGAGAGGTGCTAAAGTTAAATGAGGTGCTACGAATGGGGCCCTAACGATGTAACTGGTGACCTTCAACAAGAAGGTACCTAGAAGAGGAGTAGCTGAGTGAAATGGAATTTCTATTTCAAGTTTTTTAAGGTGAGAAAATGAGGTATTTATATACAACAGAGTACTACTCCACCATGAAGAATAAACGTGGGCCATTTGTAGGCAAATGGACACAGCTTGAATGTATAATGTTAAGTGAGATAAATCAGACACGCAAGCTTAAAATTCATATGGTTTCTCTTATATGAGAAACCAAAGTATAAATCAAAGAGCAACGTAAAAGATAGACAATAGTGTTATCGGATGGATTCCGATATTCCTCGGTTCTTTCCCTCCTCAAGCAAAGAATTGAATGAGGGGGAAAAAAGTAGTTCCAAAGTTTTATTTAAAAATACAAAAAAAGGAAAATTAAGCATAGCAATAAAATTGAGCATAACGACAGAAACAGTAAAATGAGCACTGGGCCTAAATGGCATGGTAGGGGTTACCACAAAAAAGGCATGATGGCAGTGGTGCTGGGTTTGCAGTCACCATCTTCCATGCGAGAGAAAAGGAAGAGCTCCTTTCCGGTGGCATGGTAGAGAAGAAGGCCCCTTGCTGTAGAGAAGAAGGCGCACTTGCTTCAGGTGTTGCTACCATTTATCAAAAGGAGTCCTTGTGGAAACTCACGAGAACTTCCTGCGGTCCAGGTGAGGGCTCGTGCTTGAAAATCACGCCTCAAGCTAACGTCAGGTGCAGGCCATTCCCCCAGGTCACGTTCCCTTGCCAGCCAGCCTTAGCCACACGCTATTCCTATTTCAATAGGAAATAGGAAGATAGATCTTTGTCAGATGAGAAAGGGCCTAAGAGGGAGGAGGAAGGGGAGGTAAAAACAAGTAAGATGTGCCATGTTCATGTACCAGCTGCCCACAGTGGATGTATTCATGGTATACGGCAAACATGTACTAATAACAAAAAAAAGAAGAAGAAGAAGAAGAAGAAGAAGAAGGAGAAGATGAGACACCAGCAAGCACCGTGTGAGGACAGCAGATGATGAGTTCTGGAAGCCAAGGAGAGAGGCCCTGGGAGGAAGTAGCGCTGCTGCCACCTCAATCCATAACCATGAGCATATAAATTCTGTCATGTAAGTGTCTCAGTCTGTGGCATTTTGTATAGCAGCCTGAGCTAACTAATATAATTACCTATGAGACTTACGTGGTATGATAAAAAAATAAACACAGTGGATGTCGAAATGTTTTTTAAATTTTATTATAGTAAAAGTCACATTGCCTTTCTTTGCCCTGCAGAATACTCTCCTTTTCTTTGAACACACTTCTGCCGTCATTCTAGCCACGCCCGAGCAGTTCTGGAAGGCCTCTTTCCTGGGTGTCTTTAGTCCTGCTCACAAGGCTGCCTCGATGTTCTGAATGGATTCAAAACATTGACCTTCCATGTGTCTTTTGACTTTGGGGAAGAGTCAGAAGCTACATGGTGCTAGATCCAGTGAATAAGGTGGGTGAGGACACACTGTGATGTTTTTAGGAGCCTGCCTTTCAGTTGCACGACGCTTGGCAGCAGCATTCACCATTTTTTTTTAAATCACACTTGGTAAAGACATGAAAGAGGACTTCCAGAACTGCTTCAGAGAGTAGCAGAATTATGGATAAGTGTGTTCAAAGTGAGAGGGTGTGTTGGGGGGGATTAAGGGAGATGTGTCTTTTACTATAAGATAAATTTTTATTAAATATTCACCATATATTTTGATCACACCCCATATGTTGTATTTCAGTTTTAGAGCATCGATCTAGCAAAACGGGGGCAGTAAAAGCCAGTAAGTTCAGATCTGAACCTTTTATTCAGCTGCAGCTGCTCCCAGCCACAGTGGAGTCAGAACAAAGTAGTCCCACTTGGGCAGGCGCGTCCCTCAAGACAGCTCTACCAGCTGGTCATCTTGGCTGTAGACAGACCTCCTCCCAGGAGCCTGAGGTGTCTGACTGCCTATGTGACCTGGTCCTCAGTTTCCCCTCTGTGCAGTGAGCTTGCTCTTTTCCTCTGCCTGGAAACTAGCAAAGATCCTTCCTGTCTCAGCTTCCAGCTCAAGTCAAATCAGCAGGTGACACTCACGGGTTGGGTCAGACCCAAGTCAGAGAAAATGCTGTGGGACCTCCTTGCATAAACTGACCCCCCAAAGAAACGCTGTAGCCTTTAGTATCGCGCTCAGGCCCTGGGAGCCCAGGAAGCAGTAGAGCTCGTCAGCTGAGGGCACTGGGTTTGGAGTCCCCTGCCTGGGTTCAGAAGCCACTTGAAACTGTATATTCTTGGACTAGCAATTTACTTCTTGGAAGCCGGTTTTTTTGTAGTGGGAAAACAATACCACAGACCTCATGGAGTTATTAGGCTGATTGCTGAGCTAATCCAGTGTTTTTCAAACTTTACCATAGCTATCTTCTTGATTCTTATACTAATATGCCAAGGTGTTACTATCTAATATTTACTCTATGTACTTTCATAACAGCTTTATTGATATATTCTGCACATGCTAGGCAATTCACTCATTTAAAGTGTACAATTCAGTCATTTTGGTATAGTCACAGAGTTGTCCGATGATTACTACAGACAGTTCTCAAACTCTACAATTTCTGATACCCCCCAAAAGAAACACTGTACCCTTTAGTATCCGCTCCCCACACCTCCCTCTGCCCTGGGCATCACTAATACACTTTCTGTCCAAATCACTTTGTCTAGTCTGAGCATTTCATATGACTGGAATTGTAAATATGTGGCCTTTGTGTCTAACTTCTTTCACGTAGCAATACTTTCAAGACTCAACCATATTGTAGTATTTATCAGTACTGCAATCCTTCCTAAGCCTCAATAATGTTCCAGGGTATTTTATTTTTCCATTTATCAGTTAGTGGACATTTGGGTTGTTTGTAATTTGGGGTCATGGTGAATAATGGTCTGCGCATTCCTGTACAGGGTTTGTGTAGATGTATGTTTCCACTTCTCCTGGGTATATCATTTGGAGCTGAATTGCTAAGTCATGTGATAATTCTTCATCTAACCTCTTGTGGAACTGCCACCCTATTTTCCAAAGTGGCTGAACCATTTTACATTCCAGCCAGCTATGGGTGAAGTTCCGGTTTCTCTACATCCTTACTTTACCAACATCTAGTACTATCTGAGGGTTTTTTTTTTTATTATAACCATTCTAGTTGGCATGAAGTGGTACATCTCATTATGGTTTTGATTTGATTTTCCCTTCTGTTAACTCATTTATATTTATTTTTAACCTTATTACTCTAAGTGGAGAATATTATTTACTACAAATAGAAAATAAGCTATAAATAATCTAACTACAGATTAAATATCTATAATTTGAGATTCGAAATCCAAAATGCTCCAAAATCCAAGTTTTTGAGCACTGACCTAATACCAAGTGGAAAACTCTACACCTCACCCCAGGTAATAGGTTGCATGCTATAACCGACGTTTACCACATTTGGGGAAATACCAATAACCAATGCAAGGGTCTTATTAACACATCTAGCACACAATTAGTGCTTAGTAAACATTAAACTGTCATTTTATAGTTTGTGAAGTGTGGGAAAAGGCATGAGAGGATCTTTGGTTGTGTTTCCCCCAGGAAGACCGTGATGTGAGTCAAAGGTCAGAAGACCTTCCTAGAAGGAGAGACCCCAGCTGAGGGGGAGCTCAGTGGCAGAGTGGTAAGCCCTGGTTCAACCTCCAGCCCTGGAAAAAATTAAAAGTTCAGAAATTTTTTTTAAATGTTTTGGGAGCTGGGGATTTAGCTCAGTGGTAGAGTGCTTGCCTAGTAAGTGCAGGGCCCTGAGTTTGATCCCCAGCACCCGCTCCCCTCAAAAAATGTTTTGAACTGTCAGTCTCTGCCTGAGGAAGATATCGTTGTGAGTTCGATGCAATCCACCTCCTGACACTGCATGTGTTTCACAGTGGAGTATGGCAGGGAGAGCCTGGGCCTCAATCCTAGTTCTACTCTTTACCGGCCTGCCCTTCATCTCAAGTTCTTCGCCTGACAAGTTAGAGCAAGAGTAGTATCTAACTGCAAGAGTCTTCTGAGAAGTAGATGGTCATTCCCAGAGCCTGCGGTGTGGAGGGCAGCGTCTGCCTTCCCCACTAGACTACGTGAGTCACCAGCGCATGACCTGGGGCTGCTTTTATGCACAATGCATTTGGCCACTATTACTATTGTTATTTTTATTATCACTGTGGGGGAGAAAATCACTGTTGTTTTCTGTCCTTCTGACTAGCCGTGCCAACATGCCACCAAGATTCCAGAACAGCCTAGACTAAGACAGGCCCACGTAGGCATCCTTCATGGACGTGCTGGCTTAGAATAGGTAGAGACGGCGGAAGGGGAAAAGAGCAGCATCTCTTATGCCACTCCTGTGCAAGCAGCCTCCATGCCTGCACCGTTCCCTCCCTGCAATCCCATGAAGCGGGTACAGCTTTATCCTCATTGTGCAGAGGAGAACCTGGAAGCGCAGAGAGGGTCAACACATCGCGGGTCACACAGCTAATAAGTGACTCGTGAAAGTCAGACCAGCCGGGTTCTAGGGCCCAGCACCTCCCGCCTTCATGATGCTGCTCCTGAGAAGCTATGAAGAATCCACATTCCGTCAGGGCTCAGGGAGTCGTGTTCCACAGCTGTGGAGGACAGGAGCTTGAGCGTGCACCCAGGCAAGACTTCCATAATGAGGGTGCGACCTGGGGCTGGAACCGGGCGCACCGAGTGGCCAAAGAGCCGGGTCCCGCCGTGACCAGAGCTCAGCTGCCGTTTGCTGAGTGCTGTATGTGCTGCGCTCTGCGTTTAGCTGCATAAATCCCTCACAACACCACGAGGAGAGAGGGATATCAGAAGCCAGGAAACTGAGGCTCAGAGAGGCAAAGCTCTTTAGTGACGGTCACACAGCAACTGCGGAGGGGAATCTGGATCTGACGCTGGCCTGCCTGATTCCTTGCTGTCTCCCAAAACAAAAATGAAGCAAATGCTGCCCTGTGTGATGCTGGATCTTTGGCGAAAAGTCAGCAAAAACACTGGACAGGGCAAGCCTCCTACATCCTCCCACGGAAACGCCGCTCCTGTCCCTTGCGCCCAGGCCCCATTGTGACCGGAAGCAGGCAAGTGGGTCTCATCTGCGTGTACAGGTCCCTGGGGGTCTCTGAAGACAGTGACGAGGCTCCTTGGGAACGAACACCAGGACTCTGTTTGTGGGTCAGAGAAAGACTTTCTTCCACCTGAGAGAGCAAGAAATTGTGCATAGTCGTGACATAGACTGTGTGTGACTGTTTCCACTAACATGCCACTTCCCCTCTCCTGGGCCTCCGCTTCCCGTTGTGAAGTGGAGGTGACAGTCGCTTGCCCAGGGCTACTGAGCACTGATGCTCAGCACACTGACACCCGGAGCATGAGATCATGTGTGTCCCTATGGCCATGTGAGAGTGACATCATCACCTTACGCAGGTCAGATTTGATGCCCGTGCTATTTTTCGTTGATAAAATGCAGTAACTCATGATAATAACTGTACTAGAGGTGATGGGCTGCTGCGGTAAAGCTAGGAAGATTATGTCTGAATACCATCCTGGTATGGCTGAGCTGTGTGGCCCTCCTCGGTCCAGTTCACCATGGGAGCCTCAGTTTCTACATCTGCAAAAGGGGGCATCATGGGATTCTTCACATCACGGGATGTGAAGCCACATCAGTAAAGCAGCAGGTGCACAGTAGCCTGCTGAGTTCGCCCTTTCACAAGTGTGGTTAGTTTGTGAGGTACAGAAGAAACTATAAGAAGACCACCTTGGAGAGAGTCAGGATCCCACAGCAGGTGGGACTATGGACCTCCTTGGGGTACATCCAGAGTCCCCTCCGAGGAGGCCTTGCCCAGCTGCAGGGTGTGGTGGGCAAACATCCTGCAGCTGTCGGCTCCTTCAGGGTCTGCCTTTAGCTGTGGAGGAGCCCTCGACCAGGTTGGGCCTTGCCAGCTAGGAGTCCGAGGGCCCAGTCATTCTAGCCATGCAAGATACTCCGGTGATCAGTGTCAGCTCGGAGCTCTCCCCGACCCCCAGAATCAGCCAAGATGTCCACAAGCTTTCACCAGAATCTCGCTTCTTCTCCCCTTCCCACCCGGGCATGGACCCTGAAGGCACATCTTGCATTAAATACCATCTCAGCACTTTCCAGCCTCCAATAGCCCAGCCAGGACTGGTCTGAGACAGTGGGTGAGAAGACGGGCTTTGGGAGCTGGATCCCTCACTGCCTAGTGGAGATAAGCACCACCTCTGGTGACTGATCGAGCAGCGCCTGCCTGGTAGCCAGCCCTGCACCGGCGGAGGCAGGGAGGATGCCCTGTGGACAGGAGTGCACTGGCAGGCGTGCTGCATCAGGTATCTGACAGCGATGCAGGAAAAACCTGCACAACTACTAAAAACTTTTTCCTTCAGGGCCGGATGGCTGGTAATTTTAGGCTTCGCAGCCCAAATAGTCTGTGTAGCAACAACTTATCTCTGCTGTTATAGCATTAAAGATATAGCAGACCCCATGTAAGTGATAAAACTGTTTGCAAAAACAGTCATGGGCCAACTTTGACCCATGGGTTGTAGCTTGCCAACCCTTGTTCAACACTCCAGAAAAGCAATGAACTGAAAAGTGAGAGCCAGAGGTCTTCTGACTGGATTCCAGCAATCTCGTTTTTTCCTAGCAGGAGACAGAGGGAGGCTGAGGACCAAAGTCAAGCCCAGGACACAATAAAATGTCTTTTAAAGGTGGTTAAATGACCAACCAAGACGGGTCTGTTACGCTAAGATCATCGTACCACTGCCAGCAGGGTTTTTTGGCGGGGGGAAGATATAGATTTATATAATTTGCTTATTTCTTGTATAATTTGCAAATTCCAAGCCACCAAAGTGACCTCACGTGACCACATGGCTGGGGAGAGAAGATGCTGAGAATCAGCCTGTTTGCCTGTCCCTGCTTGGGCCACGACCCAGCTCCTGACCTCCATCCATGCCATTCCTCCTGCTAGGAGGCTCTTCCCACTTCTCTTCCTGCAGCAGCTTCCTCCTCCTCCACGTCCTCCAAGGAGCCCTCCCTGACTCGCCAGCCCAACCAGATTTCCTCCAGCACTTGCTGGTTTCTTTCCATCACAGCACTTTCCACACAGACTTTTTTTTAAAATGCAGTCAACATGAACAGAGTGTACAAATCCTAATTGTATAGCCGTATGGATTTTCACAATGACTGCACCTTCATAACCAGAACCTGCGTGCGTAACGGAGCAGGGTGAACCCCCAAACCCCTCTTCCTGTTCCCTCCCACTTAGCTGTCCTCCAAAGAGTAGCCACTCCCTTGACCTCCAGTGCTGTACTTACTCGTCCCTGTGTTCAAACGTTATACAACTGGACTCCTGCCCTGTGTATTCTTACTCAGCATTGTCTGGGCTGAACTGGGTCTGTGCAGTTATAATTTCCTTTGAAGGCATGGAGATACTGTAATTTATTTATTCAACAGCTGATGAATATTTGAGTTGTTTCCTGTTACAATGAACATTTTTGCATATGACTCTTGGTAAACTTAAGCACATGTTCTTGTGCTTAAGACATCGAAGTAGCGGAAGGAATCCATCACAGTATACTTATGGTCAGTTCCATAGATCCTACAGAAAGGTTTTCAGAATGGTTATCACAATCCACACTTACTCAGTAATGTGTGAGAGTTCCATTGGCTCCACATTCTTGCCAACACTTGGTATTGTCTGCCTTTTTAGGTATAGCCATTCTCCTAGGTGTGCAATGGTATTGCACTGGGTTTTGTAATTGACTTTTTTTTTTCATTTCTATGATGAGTAATAATGTTTGGCACTTTGCAGATGTCTGTCAGTCATTTAAATATCCTCCTCTGTGAAACGTTTGTTCAAGTTGCTTGCCCTTTTTTTCTATTGGGTTATTTCTCTTTTAAATTTACTTTATGTGAGAATTCTTATTAAATTCTGAGGGCAAGTTTGTCAGATGCATGTATTACCATATCTTATACTATTGCGATTTCTTTTTCAACCTTTTAATTAATGAAGAAGTCTTTAACTACTCAAGGACATATGTTTTCTCTCCTGAAAGTTTTGTTTTAACTTTTATATTTCAATCCATGAGCCATCTGGAATTACTCTCGTATATAGCATGCAGTAGGGGGCAAGATGGCAAGACTGTTTTTTCTAGGAGGCTAGTGACTCCGGCAGGGATCTGAGTAGAGCAACCCTTTCTCTACTGAACTGCAGGGATACTTCTCTTCAGCAGTACATGTGTGGGTCGGTTCTGTACCTGCTATGTTTCTTGAGTCTGTATGTTCTTGTTCCAAATACCACAGTGTTAATACTGTAGCTTTTTGCTAAATTTTAAAATCTGGTAGCCTAAGCCCACAACTGTATCTTTTTCTTTTCAGATTGTTCTGACTATCCTAGATCTTTTGCATTCGCATGTAAATTTTAAAAATAATTCCTCGATTTCTGCCAAAAATATCTCAGTGGTTTGGTTCGGATGTTGTATTGAATCTATAGGTTACTGGGAGGGGAACTGATCTCTTGACCATACTGAGTCTTCCTATCATGGACATAGAATATTTCCCTATTAGATGCCCTTTGATTTCTCAGTCATGTTTCATAATTTTTGATACAGCTGCATTGCATATCCTTTGTTAGATTTGTTCTTAGATATTTGATATTTTAGTACTCTTATAAATCATATTTTTAGAACTTCATTTGTTTAGTACATAGGGTAAAATTGAGTACAATTGATTTTTATAGCTTCATTGAGATATAATCAAGGTTCAAAAACTTTATATGATTAAAGTGGACAATTAATAAGTTGTCTTGTCTCGTTTTTTGAGATGGGATCTTGCTCTGTTGTCTAGTCTGGCCCTGAATTTCTGGGCTCAAACAATCCTCCTGCCTCAGCCTGCCGAGTAGCTGAGACTACAGGTGAAAGTAACTGTGCTTGGCTAACAGCTGACATTCTGATGTACGTATACACAAAATTATCACCGCCCTCAAGATAATGAAGAGATCTATCACCCCAAAATGTTACCTTATGACACCTTGCTGTCCATCCTACTCCTTCCATTGAGCTAGTTCCAGTTTGGAACACATTGCAGAGAAGGAAGCTAAACACATAAACAAGTCGTTCTGTGAGCATTTACTTGTATTTATTTGTCTTCTCTTGGGTAAATATCTGTGAGTGAGGTGACTGCGGCCTATGGTAGAGTTACATTTACCATTTTAAGAAACTCCTAGTTTTTCTGCATTGCTTTGTTTTCTTACTAGCAGAGTATGACATTTCCGGTGGCCCCGTGAGGATCCATGAACATTCGGAGCGACTGCTCTTAATCTCAGCCACTCCGATGATTGCGTTGTGACGTTGTGTTGTGGTAGAAACTGCCCTTCCCTGACGACTTGTAACGTTGAGCGTCTTTCGTGCATCCGTTCACCTTCTGTACAGCTTCCTGGGTGAGGGGTCGGTTCAAAGCTTTTGCCCATTTTCCTTTGTGTTGGAGATACAAATCCCTCACTGGGTGTTGCAAATATCTTTTTCCAGCTGTGACGGTGCCTTTTCATTTTTTAAGCGTCTTGTATTGAAGAGCAATAGTTTTACATTTGACGGATTCTACCTGATCTCTTTTTTCCCTTTATAGTCTGTGCATTGTGTTTTTTCCTTAATGAGTCTTCGCCAAACCTAAGGTCACTAGTCAGTTGTTCAAGGACTATTTGCTGAAATACTCTTTCTCCTCTCAACAGCTTTGGCATTTTTGTTGAAAACCAATTGACCACACATAAATCCCTAAGTCTATTCCTCGATTTTCTGTTCTATCCTTTTCCATTGATAATCTTTTCGCTAATACTACACTTGATTCATCACCGTTACTTTATTAAAAGTCTTAAAGTCAGGTAAAGTCCTCCAACCTTTGAAAAAGTCTTCTTTTTCAAAATTGAGTATTCTGGGTTCTTTGCATTTCTTTGTGACTTTTCGAATCAACTTGTCAGTTCCTACAAATAACATCCTCCTGGGATTGGGATTACTCGGCAAATGTATAGATCACTTTGGGGAGAACTGATATTTTAACAATTTTTAGTTTCCCAAGTCACAAACAGGATCTATTCCTCCATCTGTTTAGGATTTCTTTAATTTCTGGCAATAATATATTGTACTTCTGCCCCGTGAGTCTTGTATATTTTTCCCCCAATCTGTCACTGAATATTTCGTATTTCTGATGCCCTTGTTAATAGTGTTTTCCTTACATTGTATCTTCTAACTTGTTGGTATATTAAAATATAGTTGTTATGTGTTGATTTTCTGCCTTGTAACCTTTCTAAACTCACTGACCTGTTTTTGTGGAATCGGTTTTCAATTTTTAAGAATTTTCCACAAGTGTTCTGGGTGTTGCCTATGAGTAAAGATGGTTCTTTCTGAGCTGAACGCTTCTTCTTTTTCTTGCCTTACTGCGCTGGCAAGAAAAAGCTTGGTGCTGTGTGAAGTATGAGAGATGTCCTTCCCCGTCCTCTGGTCTTGGGAGAGAGAGTTGTTTTTCACCATTGAGCATAATGACATGTAGATTTTTACACATCGTTCTCTAACCAACAGAGCAATTTCCATCCTGTCTCTAGTTTGTTTCTCTCATAAATGATTGTTGGAGTCTGCCAAGAGTTTCTTTTTTTAAAATTTCCTCATCTGTTGAAATGGTTACATGCTTTCACTCTTGTTTTCTCTTTTAGCCTAACGATATGCTGAATTCATTGACTTTCAGATGTCAAAATAACCTCACATTCCTGGGATAAACTCCACTTGGTTGTGATCTTTTTATTTATTATAGTTGTAATGTACTAAAATTTTATATTCTTATATCAGTGTTCATGAATGATGTTGTTTTGTAGGCTTTCGTTGTGGTTATTTTTCTTGCAATGTCTTTGTCTGGTTTTGCTAGCAAGTTAATGCTGTTCTCATAGAATTTGCTGGGAAAGATCCTTGCTCTTCAGTTTTCTAGGACCTGTATATAATTGGTGCCCTTCTTTCCTTCCTCCTTTCTTTCCTTCCTTCCATCCTTTTTGTTTTGTTCATTTGTTCGTTTGTTTTTTGAGATGGGGTCTCACTACATAGTTCAGACTGGCCTTGAATTCACTGCGAGCTTCCTGCCTCAGCCTCCCCCCACACACACACCAAGTGCTGGGCTTACAGGCACGCACCACCATGTCCAACTTGCTCCCTCTTTCTTTCTTTCTTTCCTTCTGTACCAGAGATTAAACCCAGGGTCTTCACACTGAGCTGCGTCTCCAGCCCTTTAGTTTTTATTTTTATTTTGAGTCAAGGTCTCAGTCATTAAATTGCCCAAACTGGGCTGCCACTTGCCATCCTCTTGCCTCAGCCTCCCGAAGAAGGGTGATTACGGGCATGAACCACCACACCCAGTTTAAATGATATTATCTTTTAAATATGCTGTAAAATTTACCGATGAAGCCCTCTGGGCTTACCATTTTCTTCGTGGGAAGGATTTTGACTACAAATTCAAATTATTTACTACATATAGAACTACTTAGGGTATATATTTACTCTGAGTAAGCGTCAGTAATTTGTGTCTTTCAGGGAATTTTCTACTACCATCTAAGTTGTTGAATTCATTGGTATAAAGTAAACATTTCACTTAACAACCTTTTACTGTCTGTATAAAATCTACAGTGATGCTCTGTCTCTCATTCCTATATTGGTAATTTATATCTTCTCTTTTTATTTTCCTGATTAGTCTGGCTTACATTTTATCAGTTTTATTGATCATCTAAAAGAATCGGTTTTTTGCTTGTCTTAGTCCCCCACTCCTTTCTATTTCATTGGTTTTTTTCTGTTTATTTTGGATTTGATTTTCTGTTCTTATTTTAGGTTATTAAGTTGAAAGTCCAGGCCATGGAGTGTTTTTCTTTTTTAATTATGAGCTTTCAATTAGTATATATTTTCAATTAGGCACTGTCCTAGCTGCTACTCATTAATTTTGATACATTGTTTCATTTTTACACTTGATCTTAGCCAAAAGGCTGAGAAGCAATGTTGTTTTCATTTTTATTCAATAAAAATATGTTCTTCTTTCCATGTAATCTCTCTTTTGACTCACAGGTCAATTAAAAATGTGTTGTTTAGTTTCCTAATATTTGAGAGTTTCCAGATATCCTACCATTATTGCTTTCTAATTGAGATTCATTGTGATTTAGGAACATAATTTATATGATAAATTCTTTTACACGTAGTGATTGTGTGTAGTAATCTTGTCTCTAGTGACTTTCACTTTCACTTATTTACTCTAATTGTTTGCTTTGGCCCTGAGGTTGGGAGACAGATTATGAACACCTTATTTTGTTCCCAACCCCAGCAGGAAAGAGAACAATATTTCATCATTGACTATGGTGTTCACTGTGGCCATGCAACATACTCATTGTCTGGTTAAAGAAATTCCCTTCTATTCCTGATGCCCACAGATTTTTGTCATGAATAAGTATCGATTTTATCAAAGGTTTTTTTCTAAAATTGTATTGAAATAAAAAATTTTGTTAATATGAGTTACATTTACTCTTAATGCTAAATGATCTTTGCATTTTAAAATTAAGCCTCACTCGGCTGTGATATATTCTCCTTTTATATATATCACTATGTATAGCTTGCTAATATTTTGTTCGGGATTTTTGTATGTGCCTTTATGAGCAATGTTGGCCTATCATGTTCTATGTTTGCAGTATCCTTCACAGTTTTTGCTATTGCAAAACAAACAGGTAATACTCCCTTATTGTTTTAGGATGATGTGGGATTGGTATTTCTTAGTTAATACTCTTTTTAATTGATGAACTGTAACTGTATACATTTATGGGGCAAAATGTGATTTTTCACATGTATGCAATACAGAATGGTTAAATAAAGCTGATTATTATATACTTCACCTCTCTTTGTCATCATTTTTTATGGGTATTTTAATTACTCTTATTTTGAAACATGTAATAAATTATTATCAACTATAAACACTCTGCTATGCAACATATCTCGAAACTAATTTCTTCTAGCTATCTGAAACCTTGTACTCTTTGATCAACAACTTCCTATTTCTTTCCTTTCCTCCCACACAACTCTGGTAACCATCATTCTACTCCTTGGTTCTTTTTTTGAGAGGGCTGCTGGGGATTGAACTCAGGGCCTTGCGCTTGCTAGGCAAGCGCTCTACCACTGAGTTAAATCCCCAGTCCTTACTCCCACTTCTGTAAGAAAACTTTTTAGATTCCACATGTAAGTGAAATCATGTGTTATTGTTTTTCTGTGCCTGGTTTATTTCAGTCCACTAGTTCCACCCATATTGTCACAAATGACAGATGATAGGCTTTATGGGAATTTCTTTTCTTTTTTTTTTCTTTTTTGTTATTTTGAGACAGGGTATGCAGTCTAGGCTGGCATTGAACTTACTATGCAGGCCAGAGGGCCTAGGATTTCCTTCTTTTTAAAGGCTGAATAGTATTCCACTGTGTATATATACCACCTTTTGAAATTTCTTCCTCCATTGATGGAAACGTAGGTTAACTCCATGTCTTGGTTATTGTGAATAATACATAAACAAGCATAGGGGCACAGACATCCCTTTGACATGTTGACTTCATGCCCTTTGGATTTATCCCCAGAGGTGGGATTACTGGCTCATACAGTATTTTTAAACATGCAGGAAGTTATTTGTTTTATTTTTTTTAATATAGGACTGTTCCAATGTGCCATCTTACTTTATTTCAATTTGGGCAAGTTGAGTTTTTTTTGAATGAGCGAGTAGATGTTTCCCCTTCCACATGACAGTATGAACATGAGTTCCATGCTAAGTCTCCCAAGAGTTTGTTTGGTTTATCAGTGTACCCACTGTGGCCAATGTGCAGAGTCCAGAAAGATCACCTGGGTGCTTTTGGCGGGGCAAAAAGTACAAGAGTGTGAGAAAGCATTTTACTTGTTGTTAAACGCAAATGTAGAATGTTGTTTTCAGCAGGGCAGGGATGTATTTAAGAGCATCTGTGGCCTTCTTTTCTAAGCTCATCTTCTACGCTAACGTGGGGTCAAAATTCAGGTTGCTTGGTGTCTCCGGGCATCTTGGGAAAACTGCCGTCTGTATGTACACTACCAGGCCAGAGCAGCCAGGAATCGAGCCCCTTCAGATTGGTAAAGACACCTCGCTGAAAAATCAATTCTTTCAAACACCAAAAAACTCATGCCAAGAACTTCCTGGAAGTTGGGACCAGTGAAGTAGCCCATGAAACCAGAAGTTTTCTCTAGAATCTAGGCATAGGGCCAGCAAGGTCATGGTCAGAAAGCAGCAGGGACCAGGCCACTAGCCCCTGAGTTAGTTGTCTCCCAGCAGAGCACACTCTAGGCCCTGACCAGCAGCCACTGCCAGACTCTCCATCTGGGGGGAAAGGCCGTCCTGGCTTCCCACAGTCCCTCGGGGAGTGGCCTCTGGCCGGGGTGGGACAAATGTTAGGACACTGATTTTAAACCACTTGCTGGTCTTGGATCACAACAGAGGTGGCCAGGCCCATTAGTGGCCTCTACCCCTAGAGGCCACAGACCCTCTCTTTCTTGCCCACTCTTTCTCTATCTCAGCCCCTTCCTTTTGCTTTCTCTCCCTTTCCTCCCGTCTTAGCATTCCCATCTTCTCTTTCCTCCTCTCCTCCACCTTACCCTCCTTGATGTCTACCTGGCTCCTCACCACCACCTTTTAGAAATTCGGCTCCCACTCTTTCCTCCTTGCCTATCTTGTCTGAGAGTAAGGGGGTGGTTGCCATGATACTAGACAGTGACCAAAACACAAATCCTGAGTTCCTGGAGTGCCAGGAAGAATGAAACAAAGACTCCAGTGATGGGTGTCAACCTCCCAGATGCCACCAGCCCTTCCGATCCAATCTGGGAAGTCAAGCAGACTCTTTGGTACTCATACCCCTGTGTCAGGGCACCCTAGGACAGACAGGAAACCAGGAGTTAGCAGGAGATCAAATTCACTGATAGCAAATGTCCCCGGAGAGCCCAGGGGCAAGAGACGATCCAGGTCTGCAGTTATGCAGTCGGCCACTAGGGGAGGCAGCGATGAGTGCAAGATTTGGGGGCAGTGACCCTGTGAGTGTAACTAAGAAGGAATCATACAGCGTGGTGAGCATAGCTACCTTCCAGAAAAAAGTCCGCAAGCTCAAGGCCACCACTTTGAGCCCCTCTGGTAATTGTAGAGACCAAAAGTGACTTGTATTAATCTCTCGATGTCTCAATAAACTTAGTATTAAAATATTTGCACAAGTTTTTCTTTTCTTGATGTGTACTCTGTGTATGTTTTATATACATGAAATGTATGTATGTATGATGTCTCTTAGGAAGTTCCCTTTACCAAAGCCATGACCGCTATTATTCAGCTGTCTGAAAAATAACATCTTGCTATCAGATTCAGAGTAAAGTAGGAGAAATTACAAATCCAATCTGCATCTTCTCTCTTATTAAGCCACAACTGGCTTCTAATGTAGCTTGTGCCAACATCGGTTCCTGGGGTGATGTTAGGAGGAAAGAGATTTTGGGACCTCGTGAGTCTCTTTTTGCTTCTCCACGTGGGGACTTCAAGCTGGTTATTTTAAAGCCTTTAACTGTCTGTGCTGTTAGCACACACAATGGGGTGATGGCCTGTTCCGAACTATTTCAACTTAAGAACTTGCAGTGCTAACCTCCTCTCTTACTTCATTTCCCCCCACTCAAGTGTACAACCTTCCTTTACGTAAGGGCAAAGCTGTATTCTTACATGCCATCCTCCAGAAACAATTTCTTAAAACCTGGAATTAGAGACCTGATTTCCTCACACCAGTTTTTCAGGAATCTTTTCCTTTTTTAGGCAGGACCATGATCTCAGGCAACTCAATCTTTTTCGTCCTCCTTTACCACAGCTGTGAAAGTTCGGGTGTTGGGGTTAGTCACTGCAGAAAATGCAAAAGTGAATTACTTGTTAAAAACCTATTAGCAGGGTCTTACCCCAGGCCTAAAACTCTGCATTGGTTTCTCCTTGGAATACTTACAATCCCATTTTAAAGCCATTGGAATGAAGGAGGTTTTACCCACTGCTCCAACAAAGGGTCATGGTCCAGGACTGCGGACTCCAGGAACAGAACTGCTCAGAAGACGGTGGACAGTGCAGAGCGCTCTTCTTTGGAGCCAGTTCATTTATTGGCCGGGGACAGTGGATTCTCTCATCACAATATATTTGGCTTCCTTGGTAATACTGGAATTTCTTAAGTGTCCTTGGACACCATCCAACCCCCAAATATTAGTCATGCCACTTAACGCTCAAATCCCAAAGCCAACACTCTGGAACGCATCCTTTCCTATTTGCATGGAAATTAGATTTTCAAAAACATCAACATGAAAACAAGTTTCATAGCCCGTGTCCACAAAAATGTCTCTCCACCGGTAAGTGGACTGTAAACTTTACTTCCAAACGGCGGCTTTCAATTCCCTTAAGTTTACAATGCTTGAGATGCCAGCCGAGGAATTGCAAGCTGGCACACTGCAGTGCCCGTGAGGAGACTTTCCTCTCTGTGCCAGCTTCCTGCGTCTGGCTCTGGTTAGCTCTGAATTCAAGCTCCTTTCGAATCATTTACCTTGGTACCCTAATTCTACATTAACAAAATTAAATCAACTTTTGATCTCAACTCTACATGATATTGCATCCATTTTTCAAAATAACAGCGCATATAATCCTTCACCCTCTTTGGCAAGTGACAGAAAAACTCATGCCTCCAACGTAGGGATTAGGAATGACCATATTTCATAATTCTATTTTGTCATTTTTAATTCGCTTCCTAGTTAATATACTAAGTACCTAATATACCAGCTGCTGGGAATATAGAGGTAAATATCTTAAGGCTCCTAGTGCTGGGGAGAGAGACATGTGAAGAAACTTGAAGGGAAAGCAATGCAAACCCTAACAGAGCCGCGGAACCGGTCGGTGGAGCGCAGTGGTGAGCTTTCTGAAGAGCGTGGGCAGCTGTAACAGCAAGGAGGTAAATGTTTGCTGTCGCCATGTATGGACTTAGTGTTTTAGGGCTCGATTCGCAGGGAAGGAGACAAGAAGCCACTCACAAATATTAATTAAGTCATTTAATAACAATAAAGAAAGTAAGAGAAAAGGAAAAACTCTAGGAACTCATACCACCAATTCGCCGTTCTCATCACCAGTAACTCACAGCATGGGAATACATCCAAGCAAAGGTCTTAACTGTGGCTGAGAGGAGTAGCAGTCACTCAGGGCTCGAGAAGAAAACAGCAGTCGTGGAGGTGCAGCTGACAGCAGTGCCCACCGACGCACACAGGAAAAAGTACCATCAGCTCCGCGAGCGAAAAACATCAGCTCTATGAGCGAAAACATCAGCTACGCGAGCGAAAGAAATCATCAGCAACCTTGGCAGGTGCGAGAGAGAGAGAGAGAGAGAGAGAGAGAGAGAGAGAGAGAGAGAGAGAGAGAAGAGAGAGTGCAGGAGGGAGTGAGAGTGTGCACCTGTGTGCTGCACCTGTAGTTATCTATGCTCTGACAAAGGAATGTTCCCCTCCAGGAAATGGGCGTGCACGACTTTATCTCAGGCATTCATCCTGGGTCTGGCTAGGACCCGGGATGCCGCCAGAGTGAAGATCAAAGTAAATTCTTTGTTGATAGTAAGACTGTT
>PVJO010024486.1:0-24371 GCA_004026905.1 Hystrix cristata | reverse complement strand
GAGATCAGTGCATAAAGCTACAAGGATAAAACCAAAAAGGGAATGCGAGGCACCAGGAAGTGGGAAATGCTAGGAACATGGACTATTGGCTGAGAAAAGTAGAAGGCAGTGAGCAAAGCCACACTGAGAGAGGCCATGGGGCTGTGGAAGGTGGGGCCATATGTGAGGGGCCTCCCAAGCCATATAGAGCCCATAGCCCACCATAACTTGCCCTGGTGCTAGATGCAGAACTGCAAGACTTAATGTTTGCCTGTGGGGTTTCAGTCTTGCTTTGGTCTTGTTGGTTTTTATCCCCCTTTTCTCCCTTTTGGAATAGGCATGTTTACACTCTGCCACTGTATGTTGGCAGTGTTTAACTTTCTTTTAGATTTTTACAGGGACTCACATCTAAGAGTTTGCTTTGAGTCTCAAAGGAGACTTGAAACTGTGAGGAATTTGGCAAGTCTTAGAGTTTGGCCAAAGGGATTTTACATAAAGAAATGTGCATGAGTCTTTTGGGGGAAAGGAGGTAGTTATAGTTTATATCTAGATATCCCCCCAAATCCTGGCTGGATGTTAGAAAGTAGAGCCTGGTTGGAAGAGCCAGGTCACTAGAGGTGTGACCTGCAAGGTCACAGCCCCTCTCTTTTCCAGGCTTCTCCCTTCTCTCTCTACTTCGCAGATACCATGAGGTGAACAGATTTTCTCTGTAGCAGGTTCTTCCTCTGTGTCATTTCTGCCCTGGAGCCAGTTAACTGTGGACTGGAACTCAAAAACAAACAAACAAACATGAGCCAAAATAAACCTTTTCTCCTTTAATTTGTTAGTGTTGGGTATTGAGTCCCAGCAACAAGAAAGTGACTGAGATAGGCACCAGTGCACTTGCTCCATACAGGTTGCCACAAACCTTCAGTTAGTAAAGATATACATCTGCAAAACTCAGTAAAGTAAAATGCAACCAAAGTGTGCCTATATTTCACAAAGGATATTTTACAAAGGAGAGAGTGCTGACCTACTAAGAGGTCTTTTTCTATTGTGATTTAGACTTGTTCTCTTAGGCTACATTATCAGTAAAATATTTTTTAAATAGTGCATAGGACATTATTTGTAAGGAATTACATATTGTAATGGGTAATCTTGATTGTCAACTTAATTGGGTTGAGAAATGCCTAGAAAACTATTAAAGCATACTTCTGAGTATGTCTGTGAGGGTGCTTTCTGAGATCATTGGCATATGGGGCATCAGGCTGAGTGAGGAAACCTTCCCTGAGTGTGAGCAGCATATGCAATAGGATGGGGGCTCAGATAGAACTAAAGCTGAAGAAGGAAACCCACCAGCACATGCTCCCTTCCTTTTTCTGCTTCCTGGCGGACATGAAATGAGCAGCTTTTCTCTGCTATGCCCTTCCGCCATGATGTTTGTGCCTCATTACAGGCTTAAAGCAATGGACTGAAACCTCTGAAAGTATGAGCCAAAATAAACCTTTCCTCCCTTTGGATGATTTTCTCAGGAATATTGTTGCAATGACAGTTATATGTGTGTAACTAACACACGTATTTTTATACTGCATTCGTAAAGAGTTGACAGGTATTCTGAGTACAGATTTTTAGATTCAAAATCATTGCTTCCTTGTCTTAAAGAATACAACTTAATTTTGTTTTGTTTGCAAGAAATTTACAAACTCAATCTAAAATGCAAGTGGCAACACAAAAAGCCTGAAGTCAAGATTCTTTGGGGGGGGGGTGTATATAGGAACTTTTTCCAGAATTAAGTTATATGAATTAAATCAGTGTGATATTTGTGCAAATTTAGTTCCCTCCAGTCCCCCAAAATACAGAAAAAAAAGTCTTATGATAGGTGTTATGAAGGAAAAGTACAGGGAGCGTATGAGGGAAAATCCAAAACTGTGATAGGAGATCTAATATAGCTTTCAGAGTCAAGGAACATTTCCCTTAGGAAATCAGTCATAGTATGAGACACAGAGGAGACACTAAGAAGGTAAGAAGTTGAGAAAGTGCTAGAAGAACATTCTAGGCAATGCAGGCAGTATATACAAAGACTGGAGTAAAAAATGATAAAATAACATGAAGCTAACGATAAAATAATGTGAATCCCAACCATCCTGACACTCTTCTAACATTTCCCCCAGAACATGAAATGTGAACTTGGCCCACCTGATACCAACATGGGGGGGAGGACTGGTATACTAACTGAAGCAATTAAGATGTGCTTCTTTTTCAAATTTCCACTATTTTCCATAATTAAAATGTCTATAATCTTTTTTAATGAAAAACAGACTCACAAGGATACAAGACTGCATCTAGACATGGGGTTGGGATTTGCCCTTATCAGTCACCTATTATAAGCCAGGTGAGCCTTCCTGTGAGGCCTTGTATGTTAACAGCAGGCCATTAAGAAAAGAGTATCATTACTAATTTGAAACCAGAAAACTAGAGGTGTTTAATAACATATTCTAAGTTATGTGGTTGACAAACTAAAGAGCTGGGAGTCACTCAGATCAAGATATACAGTGAGATATTCCAACTGACAGACCATTTCTGCCTGGCTAAGTGCTGGCCTTGAGATTCAGCAGACTCTGAGGGGAAGAGAGGTCTCGAGGGTAAAAGAGTTCTGGCCAGTCGTGTGACCTGCCACAATGTACTTGCTGGCCCCCTTTCTTGTCTGTGACAGGGATAGGAATGCTTTTCACCTGGTTGTTGTGAGGACTAAACGCTATGATGAAAAAAATTATATCGATCCATTTTTAATACAGGCCACTAACCTCATACGTATGAGCTATGAAATGACAAAAACAGTATTCACTAAATCTGCCGTCACCAACCAATCTGTAGAAAGGATTTTATGGGTTCTAAAATCTATTTACATGTTTTCATATTGTATTTTCTAAAGTTTATATGAGAAAATACGCCGTATATGACATTTTAGACGTTAGACCCAAATTCTACACAGCTCTTAACAGTAATAAAATTCTCAAATGAGCTTGTGTTCCTTGACCACACATCCTAAATATTGAAAGCCAATTCACAGAATCTCAATGAAAGACAGAAGGAAATGACCTTGTGATTAAAAAAATGCTTCACATAATCTAGAAAGCAAATAGCCTCATGTGAGCAATCAAGAGTTGATTAATTGTTTTGAGGATCTTTAATTGCCTGCTGTTTATCAATATAATTTAACTACCACTCCATGAGATAGTGCTATAAATAGAGCAAGTACTATCAAGTACTATGTTTTTGTGAGAAATGATGTCATATTTTTATTAACAGCAGATAGAATGAAAGATAGTGCCCTCATTATTTGACCTTACTTCCAAAAATAGTGTGAAAAAGAGTTGAATTCCTTTTTATTTATGTATGAAAGGAAAATAAAAGTGATATGTGCTTTTGTGAATGCAGATTTAGATGAGGCTGATATAGAAGAACAGATTCTGCCAACAAAAGTTGACTAAGGGACTCTAACAAGCTGCAGGTCTTCCCTTCGTTCTGAGAGACAGCATCGTGCTTGGCCACTGCAGCAAGTGTGGGACACACACAAAGAACAGCCAGCCTGCCTTGGCAGGTGGAACCTTAACACAGCGTGAGGCTCTCAAGATGGGAGTGAGTACATGTGGATACTTCTGGCAGCCACAGTGGTGCAGTCAGTACATTAGAATATTTAGCAAGGTCTGCATTTAGTCAAAGGACCCAGAAAACCATTAATTGGTCTTTAGACCCTCTGAAAATTGCTGGTCATCATGATGGGGAAAGGTACAAATGAAACACACACACTGCATCTGAAGGGCCCTGCCTGGACACCACATGTATCACCCCTCAAATGGCTTAAGGAAGTCCCATATTCACTCCTAACCTGAAGGGACAGGAAAACTACTACCTAGAGCATGTCCTGAAGAGCAAGAAATACTGTACTTGGTGTGAGGCACCGATGGTTTCTGGTTTTTACAGTTGAATGATTTTGTAACAAAGAATCCTTCTAGACATTTCTCCTATTACTTATACTACTACATTATTTCTGCAAAGCTTTTAGCAATCAGGTGATTTTAATGATTTCACATTTTTTTCAGTTTCAAAGATTTACTGGCATTAAAAATTACAGTAACCTTGCAGGAGAATAATCTGGTTTCTTTGAAGGAAACAATTGTATAAAACCCCATTTTTGTTTTCTTTGTCAAACAGACATCGACGAGTGCTCTGATGGCTTTGTTCAGTGTGACAGCCGTGCTAACTGCGTCAACCTGCCAGGATGGTACCACTGTGAGTGCAGAGATGGCTACCATGACAATGGGATGTTTTCACCAGGCGGAGAATCGTGTGAAGGTCAGTACAAGGAGAAGACCTAGGTTCAAGAACGCCTCTTAACTTGAATAACACACAGGAAGAGTCAATAGTAGACATTAGTTAATACTTAAGTCCTTGGTTTTTTTTTATATTTGTTTACCAAAAAAGTGATTGGAAACATGTTAATATGAAACTTTTGCTTGCTAATTATGGTAGCGTATTTTTAAATAAAGTTTGTGACATTGAATCCTTTTTTGTGCATACTTTTAACTGTTAAAAGCTGTTTTAGAATGCAACTTATATTATCATAAAAACTTTTGAAAATGGAAGCTTGCAAAACTCTGATCCAAAGACAGGTAGGGAAAAAAATACATGTTGGAAAGCAGGATAGAGGGAAAATAAGAGTAAAGGAAACATTACCATGATGTAGCCAAGAAGAATACATACAGTCCATGCCATCCTGGGCTCTTCCTAACACATTCTTGGCTGGCAAAGTCAGAAATGTTTAGTGAATGTTGAATGTTGGATACATAAGATACGGTCTCTGCTTCCTAGAAGTTTTTAATGTAATAAGAGTAGAAAATGAAATCACATTATATTCAGTTATTTATGATTAATTTTAATTATTTCCAATGAATTGACAAACAACTTCGCTCTTGTGTACAATGAGCTATGGGGCATAATTTTTAGAAATCAGGCAGAGTCCAGTGAACAACTGTTAGGACAGTTATTTTATTTTTATTTTAAACCAAGAACATGTATTGGTACATTCTACATACAATGGTCACATTCATTATATTTATTTTGTACCTATACATGATGCATCTTGGTTCTCCCCCCTCCCCCGCCCCTCCCCTCTGCTCCCTCCTTCCCTATTTACAGCAGGTTCATTCATCATTTTCCATATTTTCCCTTTCCCTTCTCTTTCCCCTGTTGCCTTTCTGCTTTTCCCCTTCTTTCTTTCTAGTACTCCTCTCCTCTGCACACTATCCTCCTTTTATATATCTATTACACCTCTTTGTCTTTATTTACAGTTATGGTTTCTCATATCAGAGAAACAATTCGATGTGTGCTCATGAGTGTCTGATTTATTTCACTTAAGAGTATGTTCTCAAGGAACATCCATTTATATATGAATGACTCTAGTTTATCCTTTTTATGGCAGTATAGTACTCCATTGTGTAGAAAAACCACATTTTCTTCAGCCATTCGTCGGTTGTTGGGCATTTAGGTTGTTTCCAAGACTTAGCTATTACAAATTGTGTTGCTATGAACATGGTGGTGCATACGTTGTTAGGACAGTTATTAACACCAAGAATTTGTCGTCAGAATTCTTGGCACAGCAGTGGGAAAACAAAACTCAAGAACTCATTTTTTTCTTCATTTGTATTTATACATTCTTGAAGCAGTAGCCTGGGTGGAGGGAGAATGATGGGGTGGAGATGACACAATCAGTGAAGGCCTTAGAGAATCTGACTTAAAGATACTTGATACCCAAATGTCATGATATCTCTTATCCTGGGGCCTCAAAGTGTTTTCTTCACAAAGAAAAGTAAAACAGATTTAGGTGATAAGCACCAAGTCTTTCAGCAGCCTTCACCAGCAGCAGTGGAAGCAGCTGTGGATCTTGAACATGGGGTTCTTCAGGATTTTCACAGAGGAACAAGAATGTTGTTACCCCATCAGGGGCTAAAACCTGGCATTTGTTAACAGTCATTTAACTGTGGTCCTAGGGCTTTATATGGCACTTATGAATGCTCCAGAATGAGTATTTTCAGCCCTGTATAGAATGCCAAGAACCACAGATTGCAGTTTGGAAACAGATCAAACAGTGTGATTTTGCTTTTCTCTGATAAGCAACTTTGCTTGTATTCTATGGTGCTGTATTAAGATTGACATTTTTAAAATTATATACAGAAGGAATGACTGTAAGCTGACTGTAAACACTGTACATGATACAGAAGAAGATAGATTACAGCTGAAAATGCATCTTAATTTCATCTTCCCCTTTCACCCATCTTTTCCACTTATCATCTGTGTTAATTTTTTTCTGTGCACTTGAGTGTGAATAGAAAAGAAAAACATATTTCTGCTGATGGCCTTACTTTAAATTTATAAGTGCATTCACTATCTTTTAAATATATGACCACAGATCTCAAGTGGGATGTATTCATTATCTATTGATATATAAGAAATTAACCTCTTAAATTAGCAGCTAACAACAACAACAAAAATAGTACCTCACCTAATATCTGGGTTGGAAGTCTGTATATATCTTGGGTGAGTGACTCCTCTTCAAGTCTCTCATGAGACTGCAGCAAGCTGTTGGCAAGGGCTGTGGTCCTATTTTGAAGGCTTGTCTGGAGTGGAGTAGGAGAATCTATTTCCAGGGTGACTCATGTGGCTGCTAATGCCCTCAGCTCCTTAACACATGGGTCACTCCACAGTGCTGCTCAAGACATGGAAATATGTCTTACTCCCTAGAGTAAGCAATCCAAGAAGGAGCTTCAGATGGAAGGCACAGTCTTTTTACAATCTAACATCAGATATGATGACATTATATTTTATAAACCAATGTCAGACGTAATGTCCCTTCTTGTCACAGTGTATGACTGTGGCTGCATAAAGGATGCAAGATTACTCAGAGATAAAACTTAGTTCAGTCGCTGAGAGGCCCAGGAGACTGCTCCAAAGTCTCAAGAAAACAGCAGTGAGCTGAGACCTCTCTGGCTATTTATTTATAACTCAAGGACATGAGAACAGAGATCTAGAAAAACTGCAACACTTGCACAGGCATTTTGGTCAGGGGACAGGAAAGGAATGGGATGGTTTGTTACATGACACGCGTTGACCTGGTTTAAGCAGTTTTATCGGGAAAGGAGAAACATAACAGCCAAAGAAAACGTCTCTGAGAGTAACTTATTGTTGATTCTGCTGACCGTTGTCCCGTATATCTTCTCTAAACTTCAACTGTGCATTCCAGAAGCCTGGGGACTATTGCTACAAAGTCCCTTCCTTTGCACACTCATTTCAAGTACCCCTCAGGCCAGAGTCTCCCCACAACTCCTGAATTTGATGTGTTAGAAGCAAGTCAGTAAGTCCAGTTCACATCCAAGGAAGGAAATTGTACACACATGTGACTCCTGAGTGGCAAGAATCACTTGGGGCCATCTCAGAAGCTGCCTATTACAAGGGCCAACAACAGTCTCCAGAATTCTAACTTTATTTCCTGAATTACTTTCCCCTCCAACTCTGATACAACCGCTTCACACCTCCTTCCATCTCCTCAAAGTTTAGATACTGCTTCGTTTCTCCTCATTCTCTATCAATGGCCTATTTAACTGAGAAAACAGAAGGATTTGAAGGAGAATTACTTCACTTCTCCATGATCCATACTAACTTGCTCTCATTTATGCTCGTATTTGCTGTGGCACCCCCCTTCTGATTCATTGGACAAAGTAGCTATTCTCCTGTCAAAAACAAAACCCCTCATTGTACCTTGCACTACATCATCTCTGACCTCTGAGGACTTTGCATCAATATCTCCACCTTCTCTTCTATATTATTGTATATTCTTTTCCTACTGCATTATTCCCATCCACATACAACCTGTGGTAGTAGTCATCTTTAAAAATCAAAACAAAAACAAAGAGTAACATCCCTTGACATAATTTAACTCTCCAAACATTTGTTTTCTGCTTCATTTAGAACAGAACTCTTTGAAAGAATTTTTCTGCTTGTTATCTCCTCCTTTTTTCATCAACTGAGGCTTTACTCCCACTGTTTCAGGTGATACTTTCCTTTGAAGATTGCTAGAAATTTCCTTCTTCATAAGTTCACTGGTCAATTACTGTCTCCTCATTTGACCATTCAGGCATTTGATCCAATTGATCATTCTTTTCTTTGAAAACTCTTTTCATAATTTTCTTCCCTTGGCTTTGAGGATACTACTGTCTCTTGGCTTTCTCTCTTCCTGTAGATGCTTCTTAAATGCACCAAACATCTTTGGCTTTCTTGGCATTTCTTAAATATACCAAACTAATTTCTCTGCATGTGCTGTTCCTTTGGCATGAAATAGCTTTTCCTAGATTTTGCATGGTTCTTTCATCTAGTTTAGTTTCCTTCTTGAATGGTGTCTCAATCATTTTCTTATTGCTGAGACACAATACCCCAAACCTACAGTTTAAAGGAAGAGAAGTTTACTTTGGCTCACATTTTCATTCTCTGGTTGGCTGGCTGCAAGGCAAGAAGGGCATGGTGTAAGGGTCTAGGCAGAGGAAACTGCTCACTTCATGGTGACCGGGAAGCAGAAAGCAAAGGGAGGAGCTGGGAGGCAGATATACCCTCCCAGGTCATGCTCTTAAGAACCCGCCTTCAAGCAGGCCCACCTTCCTAAGAGCAGGTCAACTATATGCCCTCAGATGCAATCACCTTCCTAAAGCCCCGCCTCTAAATGCACCAGAGTTCTTGGAGTCACTCTTGATCTGAACCATAACAAATGGCATCTCCTGGGCTCCCAACCTGAAGTAGCCTCCTACTACTGACATTTTATTCGCTCACCCTGCTTCACTTTTCTTCACAGAAATCATAGTTCTCCTGAAATTATAGTCTATATTTATTTGTTTGCTTGCCAGCTACAATGTCTCCATGCCAAGAAAAATACCTGGCACATAGCAGATGATGAATTTATTTGTCAAATGGAAAACAGATAATATTTTAATTAGAATTAGATATGGATACGAAATATGGTGAATATAAAGAGAGTATATTTGAAATAGAGTGCTAAACTTAATTTGTTTTACAATTTGGGGCAAGATGGCTGCATTGGTGTTTGCATGGGGAATATATCCGTGGTCATGTTTGTCACCCAATGCAGAGTTTGCAAACGGAAGCAAAATTTTGCTGAACACTTTTGTTTATGAACCAAATTGTTTGCAAACAGAAGCATTCATGAACTGAGGTATTACTCTACTTGTACATACATAGTAGCGTTCAGGATAAAACATAATTAGTATACTTGTGAGTGTCAAATCTAGAAAGTGACATGGACAATTAAGCTAAACATTAAAATAATATATGGTAAATATAAATATAAAATAGCAAATTAATGGATTCTAGAAGATACACTGAAAAAGACTTTCAAGGAAATTACATGAACACAGAAATTTTTATTTTTAAAAAGCCACTATTCTGGCAGACAATTCTACTATCATCTATCAGTAGAACTGACAAAGATTATCAAAAAGAAATCTCCCTCAGAAGATAAAATGCTCTGAAGGAGTCTTTTCAAAGAACCCATTTATGTTATTTTTAAAAAAAGACTTAAAGACTAAACAACTATCCATTTACTATGATTTCAGTGATTTAGAGAATTGTAATATTAGTATTTAGAAGGATGCAATTTTAAGAGTATGATTATATCTGGGAAGGTACTAATTTTTCTGTTCCTTAAAAAAAAAAGTGGACAAAACCACAGCAGTGAATTTACAATTACTATGCAGAAAAAGATTTATACTTGAAAACATGAATAAGTACTGTTTCAATACTTAAATTTAGGCTACAGTTGTATGATCTACCACATAAATGTTTATAAGCTGCATTTATACAAATTGTATGTTATTTCACTCATCCATTTATCTTATAGGTTTACACATTTAATCCCTAGGTATCATGCCAGGGTGCCTCTTTCCTAGTCCATACCATCATTTCTGCTGTGCCTAAAATTTTCGTCTCTCTCTAGAGCATAATCCAGTATTTCTTTTACACATAAATGCATTTTGTCTTCACGCCCACATTTTCCTTTCTTTCTTTAGTTTCTCGATAATCTTCAAGCTTGGTGAAGTTTCCTTAAACTTCGAAAGACCACATAACTGATACTTACATGATATTGTCTTTTAACTCTTCTGTTCAAATGAAATATTGAAAATTCTTGACCTAAACCAATAAAAGAGATACAAATGCAACAAATTCAAATTGGATTCAATGAGTAATTACTGAACATATGCCCAGGTACACTGAGGCACTTTGCCAGGTATCTATTACATAATAAATATGACATAGAAATGGTTACTTCTCTCAGTTTGTAGAAGAAATAAACTATGTTGTCATACAAGATATAAAGTAGTGAGTTTCTTAAGAAATGAAAAAGCCACAAGACAAGGTGGAAAATGATTGCAAAAAGTATTTGATTTTTGAGAAAAAATATAAATGTGGTACATTCAGGAAGCAGAGACAGCTGTTGTTACTCCTTTGGCATCGAGGAAGGTGTCTAGGACTACCTAGCATTTGTATTTGAACTTCCGCTAAGTATGATGATATTATTAGCAATTGGAATATGGAAAGAGGGTACAAGCAGAGGAATTAGCTTTGACTGTCTTATATGTAGTTTGAACTTGAATGTGAAGGACTGTTTTTGAGAAGGGGAACGATGAAAGCATATCTCCACCAAATCTATATTCCAGCCCACTCCTATTTATGAGTTCCAACCTACGTACTTCAACTCCACTTTGAAACCCGGTGGAACATGCATTCAGTGCATCTTAATGGAACATGTATGTGTTCATCCCTTCCCTCTATTCCACTCTCTAGCCAGCTTTCTGTATATGGCATCAATCAGATTTTTCCAAGGTAGAAATCTAAACATTTTTGATCCTTCCCTTTCCCCGATATTCAAAGCCCCCAAATCATTAGTCATATTGGTTCTACCCTTGTTGTATCTTTCTGTGCATTCCCACAGCTATCGCCCAGTGCAGCACTGTGCTTGAGAATGCAAACTCGGGATCCTGACTGCTTGGGTTCCATGTGGACCCCACACTTTACTGTGACCTCACGGACATCATGCAACATTCTCATGTCTCATTTTTCTAATCTGATTGATGAAATTATGAATTCTTGTACCTTCAAGGCTACTGTGAGGGTCAGGTGCATCATTGTATGCAAAGTGCTCAGAATCTGGTGCACACCAGCCACTATGTGAACTCACTGTACGATCATCTTTTGCCCAGACTACTGAAATGCCCTATTATCGTTTCTTGGCTTCCAATTCTAATGCACTTAGGTCTCTTCTAAAAGCAAGCCAAAGGAATCATCTTAAAATACAAATCTGATTGTGACTTCCTGGCATTTCCCTCAAATGGCACTTTATTACCTTTTTGATAAAGCTCAAATTTGTTAATATAACCTTCACATGGGTCTCGGTGCTGCTTCAGCTCCATGGCCGCCTGCCCTGTTCTCTCTGAGGATGTTCCCGGCATGCCAACATTTCTCTTCCTCCATCCCATCTCAGTAGTGCAAAACCCTAGCATTTCAAATACACACTTGCCCCAAAACACTCTGTACCGCTTTTTACCCCCTCTTGTCATGGCTAAATCTAATAATTGGCCTAACTGGAGAACTTATAGGCAGGAGAAATATTCTGAAACCATTAACAGTGTGGTAGGAAACAAATAAAATTTAATCAAGGAGAGCGACTGATCTGTGTCAAATGCTGTTGCTAAAATCAAGTTACATGAGAACTGAGATTCGACCAGTGTATTTATCAATGTTGTTTCTTTTCTTTTCTTTTCTTTTCTTTTTTTTTTTTTGAGATAGTGTCTTGCTGGCCTTGCACTCACTATGTAGCCCAGGTTGGCCTTGAACTCTCCGTGATCCTCCTGCCTCAGCTTCCCAAATGCTGGGATTATAAGTGTGCGCCACCATGCCCCAAAATCGTTTCTTCTGTAGTCACTCACTAAAAGAAATATCAGCATTTGTAAAGCTGAAATTTTTACATATCATGGTAGGTTTTCAACGTAGAATGCAAACTCCTGACATGTAGAACTGAGTTCCAAAATGAAGAATCACTAATCAGTTGGAAAACAGTAGAATAACACTGTATAAATAACAAATAGAGAAAAATTTAAAAATACAAATGAGCTTAAATTCCCTTCGGAGAGCAAGAAGTCCCAATTAGTTCATCATCCAGTTGCTGCCCACGCATTTCCCCAGGAATGGCAGCTACAGCATGTTATTCTGTTCCTTTATGATAAATGTATTTAAGAACTCACATTCTTCATGTGCCTGCACATCTCTTCTTTGTCTTTATCAGCAAGCCCAAGGACTCCTTTTGCCTTTAGGAAAAAGAGCATTACCTTATAGTAGAGCTTTTATATTTAAACATCAAGCAAAATGAAATGATTACAAAAATCCAGCTTTTGCCTTTAGTGAAATAATAACATTATAGTTAGAGGTGTCTGTGGAGTTGTCAAAGAGATCAAATTATTATGGTTCATGTTTTCTCTACTTACTATACTTCCTGATTCTAAGAATATGAAATGGAAATGAAGATCAACTCATCAAATGTACTATATTTAAGTTGACCAAATACAGAGTTAACTTATAAAATTGCATTTTCATCACACAGAGAAATTCTCTGTGATCTGAAAAAATACATATTAACATGGTACTTCATTTTTTAATGTATAACATGCATGGTAGCTAATGGTTTTCTTTTTGATCACAGTCTGTAGTTATAAACAGTATGTCAACCTTGACAAATCAAGCTATCATAAAGTTCATTGTATTAATAATACTTTTAGCCATTGTCCTGATTCATTGGTTTTGTTGAGATAGGAACTAATTAAAAATGAAGGTAAGTAGAAAACATATCATCTGGCTTATTTTCAGGGCCACATTTGTGACAGAAGTTTAGTATTTAAGAAATTAAATGTGGTCAAGCTATAATCCTGAGTAATCCAAGTCTTCAATTAATATTGAAATCAAGTCATTGAAGAAAGATATTTAATAAACTCTATCTTTAAAATCATCAAGGAAAATCAGTATATGCTTCTCCTAGTTAAAAGTATACATTTCATCTTCTCTCTAACCCACTTCTGCCTTGATTTAATTCTTTCTTTCTTGACCTTTACTTAGAGGAAACAGATGAAATGGGAAATAACTGCTTACTGCCACTCATACCATCTCTCTGAAATGTATTTTGGCTTGTGACCTTTAAATTATGGGGTAAATAAAATGAATCTCATCTCCTCTTATGGGTCTGATCTGTGGGTCAAGATATGTTTGCTTTTCATCTGTATGAAAATGCTAGAGGGTATGATTGCCATGAGATAGGTGAGGTCAGGTGAAGAATGGGCAGTTGCCAATTGAGTCAGGCAGGGGATGAAATGATAATATGAAATGGAAAATTAAGAAGGAATGGATTCTTTCTGACAGAGATGGTGATTGTGCAAGGTCACTTGCCCTTCATGGGTGAGTATAAAGTTCTAAGGACAGTGTAAAAATACCTGGACTGTACAGGAAGAGCAGCTAGGCAGAATACTGCAAAGAGCTTATACGCGGGGTGGAGTAGCTGTGAGAACAGAGTTTGAAATTGTATAAAATGCCTCAGGGAGCCCATGACATTTCTCTCCCACTAATAAGAGGAGTCTTGTATGCACCGATTTAACATTAGGGTTGATATCCACAATAAAGTACCATGGACACTTTTAGAGTTTCCACTACCCAAGCTTTTTTGGTTTGATAAATTGAGCTATATTCTTACTTTCAAAAAATTAATGTTTCATACAGCCTAATAATATTTACTGAGATATAAATAAAGTTGAAATTCTAGCCCAGGTTATCTGACTTTTAAAATCGAACATCAATAAAATTTTCCTGTGGAATCCCCAGATGGTTCACATTGCTTTAGTCAGCATTCAAGAGGAAATGTGTGCCAATAAGGTGAAAATTAATTTATAGTTAAATGCTTTGTGTCAGGAGATGACTTGCCTGCTTGCAATTGTTTGAAGCCGGATGTGTTCTGAGCACGCTGTGTGCCCATGTTTCTTGCCTACAGATATCGATGAGTGCGGGACCGGGAGGCACAGCTGCGCCAATGATACTGTTTGCTTCAACTTGGATGGTGGCTATGACTGTCGGTGTCCTCATGGAAAGAACTGCACAGGGGACTGCAACCATGACGGCAGAGTCAAGCACAGCGGTCAGATTTGGGTGCTGGAAAATGACCGGTGCTCTGTGTGCTCATGTCAGGTTAGTTAAAACTTTATGTGAGTTTTAATTTGCATATATTTAAGTGAGTTTTAACAAGTGCATGCATGGATTTAAGCAGGATAACAATGTAACAAGACATTATCATGCACCCGAATGCTGCGTATGTCTTTCCCCAGTTAGTCCAGCACCTCTAGACCTGGCAAACACTGCTTCCAGTCTCTATCACTTAAATTTTTTTGCCTAAAGCTTCATCTAAATGAAATCTTTTTTTTTTTTTTCTTAGTTGTCATACTGGGGATTCAACCCTGGGCCTTCCTCACTGAGCTACATCCCCAGCGCTTTTAAATTTTTGTGTGTGGGGGGCGGGATGGGGTCTTGCTAAATTGTTAAGTTCCCCAAGATGGACTTGAACTCATGATGCTCCCTGAACCCCAAGAGTTCTGGGATTACTTGCATGTGCCACTGTCAGGGTTATATGAAATCTTATAGTGCATACTCTTTGTGTTTGGCTTCTTTCTCTCAGGATTGTTTTCAATTTTCACTCATATTGTGCTATATCTATTCCTGAGCAGTATTCCATTGTACCATTATACTATAGTATATTTATCTACTCATGTGTTGATAAAATTTTGTTACTATGCTAATTTTTCTATGATGATAATATTATATTGGAATAAATGTATAAATGAAGCCAGAATAGACAAACTATGACCCAAGAGTTAAAATATCAATATGGGCTATATTTCAATTGACAGGTTTCTGTTATGTGTACCTAGTTAATAATAGAGACTTAAATAATAGTTCAATGAATAATATTACTAAGAAATTGGTAATAGTTTGTACAAAAATATGAAGTCAAAAATATTGTAGAAATTTAGCAATCTGTGAAATTTACTGAGTAGCTACCAAATACACACTTGCCTTCATACAAAACAAATTTAGGTTAGTATTCAAATTACCATACTACCTACCTCTACACACACACACACACACACACACACACAAAGACTATGTAATGATTATCATATTATAGCAATCAAAAATCTCTTACTGGTCAAGCCATTTGAGGAATGCGGTGTTGAAGAAAAACTGCAAGTCCTCCAGCTTGAATAATTTCTATGTATTAGCTACAAAATAGAATTTTAAAGAAAATTTATTATGTTAGGTAAATAGTATGAATTATCTCAACCTTCAAATGACATTAATATGCTGAGAAATGGGATTTTCGGGTATCGCTTTTTCTCTTCTACAGAATGGATTTGTTATGTGTCGACGAATGGTCTGTGACTGTGAGAACCCAACAGTTGACCTTTTCTGCTGCCCTGAATGCGACCCCAGGCTTAGTAGCCAGTGCCTCCATCAAAACGGGGAAACCCTGTACAACAGTGGGGACACCTGGGTCCAGAATTGCCAGCAGTGCCGCTGCCTGGTAAGTTGAGCTGCGTGAAAGAGGCTTGGAATCGAAACAGGAAAGCAACCTTACTCTCCCTACCCACCAATCCAAAGTACCGCACCACAGTATCAACAGTATAAAAATAGGAGTCTGATTGGGATGATGAAATGAAGGGCCTGAGAAAAAATATTCTGGAGTTGACGTGGTGCACTACCTTGCATAGGCTTTTTCTGAGAATGACAACTCCTTCAGGAACAGTTCCATAGCTCAGAAGAAGAAAAGACCCTTCCTTCCCCATCCCATTCAGTTTATACTTCCTTAAAAACAATTATGAGTAAAACAGTAGCATGTGGGAGAAAAAACATTCTTTTCCCAAGTAAAACTTTTGTTAAGCCTACCTACTTCTGTCCACTCTTCAGGCTTAAAAAACAAAAACAAAAAGACTTATTTTCCACCTAAAACTGTTATCAATGTTATTTTGCTAGACACTTTGTTTTGCACATTCTATGGATACATTTATTTTATATGTATTTATTACACATATTAAAGTTGGATTTGTTTGTATATTTGTGAAACTCTTCCTAGAAACAAGAGGAATAAAAACTTGATAAAGAAAATACTATTTTTTTCAATTGAATAATTTTTTTTCCATTCTAATTGGGTAAATGAAGAGGGAAATTGCTTTCTGTGTCTTTGTAGCGGAAAGTTTCATAGAGGAGGTTTCTTTTAAGTGATAGCCAGATTCCCTCTACATGTGGGTATATATTTTAAAGGTAGTGCTTTTTTGTTGCTTCCCTTTTTATACTTTCCACCCAAAAATCAATTGAAAGAGCAAGATCAGTCAGTGTCAGAAGGAGGCTTTTATCTCCCAAACCATGAGATTCAGAATTATGAAGAAAATAGGAGACAGGTAGGAACTACATTTTTAAAAAGATAAAATTTACAGTTTTCCCATGTGGAATAAGAAAGATTAAAATCAGTTCCTAAGCGTATGTTTGTTTGTTTGGGATGTATTTCAAAGTCCTTCTATGTATTAATCAGCTTTTCTGTCACTGGGACACAATATCTGACACCCACAACATAAAGCACAGGTTTATTTTGCTCGTGATTTGAGATACAATAGTGTCAACAGGCTCCAAGGTAGAAACATGACAGCAGAAGTTCGTGGTGGCCGAGAAGCAGAGCTGGGAACAATGCCAGAGAGGAAAGGGGCCAGACATAGACCCCCAAAGCCGTACCTGCCCAACCCACCAAAAGCATCTGCTCATGCTTCACCAATCCTCTGAAGAGATCCCAAAGTCAATCAAGTTGACGCTCCTCCCTAACTGCTATGTTCGTAATTCTACCTAATACCTTATGGACAACAAAAAATGCAACATCCCTTTCCCTGAGGTCTCAACAGTTCTGACATCTTTGGAAAGTCTAAGACAAAGTCTCTTCTGAGACACAAGGGAAACTCTTAGCTGTAAACTTCTATAAAAGTAAAAAACAAATTTTATAATACCCAGGTACAGTGGCCTGGGGTAAATGTTCCCATTCCTAAAGGGAAGAATAGAAGGATAGAAAGAATCAAACCAAAGTAAGACCAGAACCCAGCAGGCAAATGTTAAATCTTGTAGTTCCATATCTGCATTTAGGCTACAGAGTGGGGAGATGTGAGTTCTAGTGGGTGTGAACAACCAGACCCCTACAGCCTTGCTCTTTGCAGCCCACATGGTTTGTCTCTTGAGCTGGCCGTGCTCATGGTCTGTAGATTTCCTTGGAGACATTACCTATTCCTAGCATTTCCAACTCCTTGAGGTCTCTGCTGGCACCTTTGGCTCCATTCCCACAGCTTCATGCGCTGTCCTCTCACTGGCTCCTTTCCTGGCCTCCAAAGCCTTTCTTCAAAATCTGGGTGGAAGCCTCACTAAACCCCCAAATCTTGCACTCTGCATACCTATAAAGCTATCATCATGCAGACAAGGTCAGGGTCTGCCCCCAGTGCAGGCTATAACCAGGGCCCTTTGGACAATGGCTGCAATAGATCTTAAGTACCTAGGTGGCTGAACACAGTGAAATGAATCTTTGGAACCTAATTCCTGAGGCAGCTCTTCACTAGGAGGGGCCCCAGGGAGATTCTCTTTTCAAATGAAAAGTTGACGCTTTTTGACCTTTAGACCTATGATGGGCAGAGTCTTCTGATTCCTGAAATACCCTCAAGACATCTTATTGCTGCACAGAGTATTGGTTTCTTTTTAATTGCATTAATCTCTTCAGCAAGCACACCTCCTTTGGCCCCAATATTATATATGGGTCTTCTTGGCCAATATTTAAATCTTTCTGCTTTGCTTTTGCCCCCAGTTCTCACTATAAATCCAGCTAAAAATGGCCATTAGTACCAATGCCATAGCCCAAATGTTGGGCTGCCTTTGAATTTCCTCCTTCAGATCAATTAGTTTGCTGCCCTTACTCCATTTCTCACAAAGTCTCAGTATATTGACAAAATGCAGACTAAATCTGCCAGAATATAATTCACATGGCACTAGTCCAGTTGGTAATCAGTCTTCATTCCCACCTGAAGCCTCCTGACACTGGCCTGTGCTGTCTGCATTCCTGTCACACTCCAGTCTTTTGCACTACAACCTGGATCACCCATCAGACTCTGCTAGCCAGTATTTCCAGAGTTTTCCAAACTTCCCCCACAAAGTAATGCCAAAGGCTCCTACACCTCGTGGTCAGGAGTAATCGCAGCAATAAACCCATTTCTCTGGTGCTGGTTTTCAATATGAGCTTTGCTGTCACTGGGACACAGTACCTGACACCCACAATTTAAAGGGGGAAAGATTTAGGTGGCTTACTTTTTCAGGGGATTCAGCCTATAGTGGAGTGGCTCCGAGGCAGACACATCATGGCAGAAGGACACAGCAGAGCAAAGCTGCTTAACCGTAGCTGCCAAGAAGTAGAGTAGGACAGCAGTGCCAAGGAGGAATGGGTGAGGAACCTCAAGGCCACACCTTCCTGACCTGCCCAGGCACACCCAGAAGTGTGCTCTACCAACCGCCCAGGTGGATCCCAAAGTCGGTCAAGCTGACACTCCTCCCTAACTGCCACACTATATGGGAAAACGTATAACTGAATGAAGAAAAGCTGTCACATCCCCTTCATATTTCAGATTTTCTTTCTACATGGACAAAATTTTCTTTATGAGAAAGGAATAAATGAGAAATTGGTGGGAAAAGATGAAAATGGCATCTTGTGTCAAAAAAAAGTTCAATAGAAACCTCTTCCACATTAAATACTTTCTTTGTTAGGGAAAACTAAAGGCATGTAAATTTTATTGCTTTGAGAGAAGTGGTTGTTGCTTTTGTTTTATTATTGTTCTTGTTTGATCTTTGGAGATTGCTTAAAAATCCATGTGCAATACAGGGAGGCCTCTGATAGGGCTTTTGTAGATTGCCTACAAGATTCATGGGTTTTTGAAGGTCTAAGTATAAATATCACTCAAATAAATTGAATATTCTGTAAACACTATTCTCCTTACCTCCTTCTCTGCTTCCCTCCATTCGCTCTCTCTCTCCTGCTCTGATCTATGTGTTTTCCTTTACAGCAAGGGGAGGTCGACTGTTGGCCCCTGCCTTGCCCAGATGTGGAGTGTGAATTCAGTGTCCTGCCAGAGAATGAATGCTGCCCTCGCTGTGTCACAGACCCCTGCCAGGCAGACACCGTCCGCAATGACATCACCAAAACTTGCCTGGATGAGATGAATGTGGTTCGCTTCACCGGGTCCTCTTGGATCAAACATGGCACCGAGTGTACTCTCTGCCAGTGCAAGGTAAAGTCCATTATGTTCAAGCAGTGAGTACTTGACCAGCTGTGCCTAGGTCTCAGATATTAGTGTGTTTAACCCAGACAATGGGGTGCATTTTCTTTTCCTATTTATTGTTCAAACAGAGGTGGGAAGAATGCACTCAGCTTTATTAGTACCAAAACTGATTGCCAAGTGCACCTTCTGATGCATATTCCAAGAGAGAGTGCATGGAATGAAATCAGAATAATTAGTGGAGACAACCTACTTAAATTGCCCTAATATATCTAACTGTGCACATCTTTTAAAAAACCCAAATACCAAACTTCATGTTTCTTCTCTCATGATGAAAGACAATATTATTTTATTGATTTTTACCTAGTTCTTTTATGAACTCTGTAAAATATATTGACAAAGTAGATACATTACATTTTCTAAAGTGGAAATCAATAAGACAAAATGGGCATGTTTTTTGGTTTGTTGTGGTCAGTTACATTGAGTTGAAAAATTTAATATCTGTATTTACCATATTTTATTCCTACAGTTGGTGAAAAATCATTATAAAGATTTTTCTTTATCCTCATAGGAAAATGGAGCATTGTGTCTTTTACTTCAATGAGAACAAAAATATAAATAATGTAGCCAGAGTAGATAGAGTTCATAGTGGCCAAGTTGAAAGCATTCTGATCATTATTTCTATAAAATTTAACTTAGTGGCCTTTGTACTTCATAGTCATAATTTTAACATCAACACTAAAACTAAATAAATAATGTAAAGGCTAAAAAACAACTATAGCAACAACAATGTAAAAACGTCATTTTTCTCAGCATTACATGTCTGTATCTACTCTGGTTTTTAAGTGAACATTACATTTTGTAAAATTTTTTCAATAGAGCAATTTAATTCAGATTCACTTACTATAAATTCTTGTTGGAGTGGTTTGGTGTAACAGGACAAAGAGATATAAAAGGATTTAGGCTTTGAGACACCTCTTTTATCTTTTTCAGACCCAAATTTCTAGTTCTTTCGATCAGTGCAATTTGTCAATCAAGCAGAGCTTTTTGAGTGAACATTTGCTGCTATTTTCTGAAAGTACATTAGCAAATTTAAAAGGAACTACTACTAAAAGTTAATCATAATGTATATGCAGTGCTGCTTCAATATATGTTTAATAGGAGTACATTTTACAGTGCATATCTCAAAACTGGAGTACTAATGATCAACAGAAAATTATTTCCCATATTAATTACCCAATATTGTTGAGTCTTTTTACACCCTTAATCTGAGAGATTACTGCCGAGCAGTGACAATAAAAATGTGTACTAAGCTATGGGATGAAAATTATACCAAATATATCTCAGATACATACTTCCAGCAAGAAAAATGCATTTACTAACCAGCAGGAAACATTGGTATTCTTTCTGAGGTACAGAGCATGAATGAGCTTATAAAAAACTACTACAGTCTTGTGACTCTTGGTAGGAATGTATTATGTATTCCAGAAAGGGTATTTTGATATTAAAGTTATTTCTTCTTGTCAGATAAGTGCTGATTCTTCAAAGTTACTATTTCATGCCGTTTGCCTTCTTATAAACATAGATTGTAATGATATGTTCAATTCTAAGAAATTTATTCTGTTTAGAATAAATTTTATTTTATTACATTTATTTTGTGCTATTTTAAAAACTAAAGCTTTTGCAAAACAAGCCTTAAATATTGCACGGAAGGTGAGCATTTGTTAAAATTCAGTGTTTTCTGAGCACTGATTTTGTTACTTCTCCATCCTACTCTGAGTTACCCATTTTTAGTCAATAAACAGTGACAAATTTGGAAGCTTTCTAATTTGATTGCTAGCCTCTAAAATTTATATAGTGGCCTTTCTACTTCATAGTCATAATTTTGGTAACTACACTAACCTAAATAAATAATGTAAGAGCTCAACAACAGTGTGGGGTATGGTGCTGGGACCAGGGGTATAATAATAGCAAAATCAGACACAATCATTCCTGAAAACTATTTAACAGCTTACTGTCTAAGGCTATGGTATGTAGACCATTTAAATTAATTAAAATTAGATGAAATTTGGGGGGCTGGGGATTTAGCTCAGTGATTAGAGTGCTTGCCTTGCAAGCACAAGGGCCTGAGTTCAATCCCCGGCACCACCAAAAAAAAAAAAAAAAAAAATTAGATGAAATTTAAAATTCAGTTCCTCAGTCACACTAGCCAAGTTTCAGTTGCTCAATAGCCACGTGTGGATACTGGCTGTCATATTATCACAAGTAGAGAACATTTCTGTCATCACAGAATGTTCTTTTGGATAGCACTGGTCTAGCAGTCAAGAATGCAGCCTAAGAAATCAAGTTTCCTGGAGGCAAACTGTGGTAAACCCCATTAATTGTAGGACTTTGAGAGATCTTCCTTAATCTGTCTGTTGCTCAGCTTGCTCACCTGAAAAATGAGAATGATGATACCTACTTGGGACATGTAACATTACCTATTTGAGAGGGTTGTTATAAGAATTAAGTGAGATGATCCATAATAACTCTCATACAGTGCTCAACACATCACAGTAAGAGCTCAATAAGTACTGGTTGTTATTATATGCAGTAAATAAACATTAATAAAGTCATGATGCAGATAAAGATAATATTACAACTATGGTTGTAAAAGACACACTGTGCCAAGAATCTGTGCAACATGTGAGCCAGCTTCTTACTGAGGACTAAGTATCTCCTCAGTAAGATTAAAACAGGAATAGGTGTTACAACAGAATAGGAATTCCCCTTTCACCTCTTTTGAAAATGTTCTCAAATTTTATTTGCTAAGGTTAAAAAAACCTGCATCCTCCCTTGAGCCTCTCAGCTGGGCCCTCCAAAATCTCTTTAGAGTCTCTTCTGCAATTTGAGAACCAACCAAGGATATGAGGGAAGGTATATGTTGATTCGTTCTTTTTTTTTCCTGGTGTTGGAGACTGAACAAGCCTTGCACTTGTGATTCATTCTTTATAGATATTTTCCCCTCGACTTTGAGCCACTCTGCTAGCCCCCAAGCTGTCCTCTGACTTGTCAAGCCAAAAAGATTGCGGCTTTCTGCTTGAGTTATAGCTGCCCAGTCCCAGGGAGTGCCCCAAGAGGAGGAAACATGAACCTCACACAGTACATTTCCCTTTGGGGGTTTAAACCTCTGCAGTGTTAGCCTGCCACTCTGCATGGCTTTCAATCGTTATTTTAATATTTTGTCCAGGCTTTATAGTTGTTATCTAGAGGAGGTTTAGTCATACATAAGAAATTATGCCATTAGCAATACAGGAACCCCAGTGGGATGTTTTATTACTCTTTGATTTATGAAGTATGTTTCCCTAATTAAGGAGCTGCCAATGATATAATTTGTAGAATATTTGTCCTGTAAATAGCAAAGCATATTGTCATGGAACAAGAGAAACCCTACTGGAAGACTTTGGAAAATAAATACTGGTAGTACCTCCATAAAACGCACTTATGAGAGCAATACCAATGTCTTTGACCACATGGAGCTCTAATGCTACTTTCCCATACTCAGTGGCAAAAGGCACCACGAATACCTAAGTCTATTTCTGTTCAAAAGTCACACGGTTTTAGGAACTGATTCTCTCAGGAACTAGTACACTCATCGCCTCACTGGGACAATGGATTAGGAAAGATCATGTGACCAGGTTATGGTTAGAAAATTTACACCTCCAGGCATGAAGGCAAAGCTTTAAAATGCCACTAGAGAGCCTAGAGATGATTGGGTCTCTCTTTCTGTCAGAATAATAATTATGTTTAATAGCCATTTAGAAAGGATGAGGACTAGGTTCACCTAACAGTATTCTTCTTGGTTATAGACCGGCTTTCCCCTCATTTGGTGTGCTTCAACAAAGGCTAGAGAATTACATTCTCTTATTTAAAGTCTTAGCTTATAGAAACAAAGTTTCTTTTTATTTTATCATATTAAAGGATAATACATTTTCTATCAATGAAAGTCAATTATCTGAGAGAAAATATAGAACAGAGGATGAATTTTAGTGGCAGACTAACCTGAGTTTTAATCCCAGCTCTATCATTTATTAACTGTGTAATTTTGGACATGATGTTTGAGCTTCTTTATCTTCAATTTTTGAACTAAAAAGTGTGACTATTTATAGTGATACTACTGGGTATGCTGTGAGATTGAAATTAGATAATGTATTTAAAATTCCTGGCAAAGTGTCTCACACAGAGTATACACTCAAGAGGTATAAGGAAATTATCATCATTGTGATTATAATACAGCATTAACATTATCATTATAGTAGTTAGCTGCTTGAGAAAAGTAAGAGTGCAAGGGATCAAAAAAGAAGGTACAGAATCATTCCTTCCTTCTAGTACTTTATATTATTTTGATAGTGTATTATAAAAACTAATTATATATATATTTATCTCCATATTCCTTGGCAGCCTGTTTCCAGCATTTCATCTCTACACTATTTTCTTCACCGACTTGAAATTCTCATCTAGACCTTTCAGTTTCTTCACTACAAAAACACTTGTCATCTCAGAGTCTCTCTTCATGCCGTTCCCTGTGCTTCCTTCACACAGCTCTCTTCAGATCTTGGTTTAAATATGACCTCTACAGAAGAGTCGACCCAGGCCACCAATCTAAGTAGACAGTCTTTTGTTCATTTCAGAACACTGTCTAATTTATTTCCTCTTGTCTGAGTTTGGCTGCCGCAACAGAATCCCTCGGACTCGGTGGCTTAAACAACAGAAACTCATTTCTCACGTCTTGGGAGGCTGAGAAATTTATTTCTCACAGTCCAAGATCTAGATACTGGCAGACCTGATGTTGTAGTTAGCCATCTTCTCCAGGGAGGCAGCAGAGAGAGAAGCAACAGCCTTTCCTTGTCTTTTTATAGGGCCCTCCCCATGCAG
>PVJO010024485.1:0-24292 GCA_004026905.1 Hystrix cristata | reverse complement strand
CCAGAAGAATTAAAATCATCATATCACAGTGATATATGCACAACCATGTTCATAGCAGCACAGTTTGTAATAGCTAAGTCTTGGAAACAACCTAAATGCCCAACAACTGATGAATGGCTAAAGAAGATGTGGTTTTTCTACACAATGGAGTACTACACCGCCATAAAAAAGGATAAACTAGAGTCATTTGTATGTAAATGGATGTTCCTTGAGAACATACTATTGAGTGAAATAAATCAGACACTTATTAGTACACATCGAATTGTTTCTCTGATATAAGAAACCATAAGTGTAAATAAGGACAAAGGGGTAGAATAGATATTATGTTTAAAAAAAAAAGAGAGATAGTATTCAAAAGAGAGAACTAGATAGGGAAAAAGGGGATAAAGAAGAAGGTTAAAAGAAAAGTAAGATGAAAGGGGAAAAATGGTAAAGTGTAGCTACACTTGTTGCAAATAGGGAGGGGTGGGTGAATGGAAGGGAGGGGAGGGGAAGGGGGGGCAGAGGGGGGAAAACCAAGATGTATCATGTACAGGTACAAAATAACCATGTTGATTATGATCATTATGTATACAATGTACCAATACATGTTCTTGATCAAAATAAAAAATAAAAAAAAAAAGAAGTAGAGCTGAAATGTTAATTAACACTGATGGTCAGCGTGGCACCAGCATTAAGAATCCTCTCTGTTTTTGACTTATGCCTTAACCCGGCATCATCTTTCCTAACCAGACTCTCTTGCTTTGAATAGCAATGAGTCACTTATTGAATACTTAGTGTGTCTAGTTAAGGTCTTAAACACTTTACATGTATTAATTAATTTAATTATCACAAACCTTCATTTAGCTCTGTCATTCATCTCACTTTACAGATGAGGAAATTAGGGTCCAGAGAGATAATATAATTGGCCTGAAATCCCACAGCTATGAAATGCAGCTGGTAGGCTTTCTGCTGATTGTCCTGCTGGGTGATCACAGTGGAACGAGCTAGGGGCTGGGGGTGTGACGGAAGTGGATGGCAGCTGCTCATCTGGATCAGGAGGAAGGGAAGGCTCCGCATGCAGTAGTCCCCGCAAGTCAGATCTCCTTCCTTTTGAGAGTTAAACTCTGAGAAAATGACAGCCCCTCATATTCTTTCCTTGTAAATGTGTATTCTGCCGTCTCAGAGGACCCTCAAAGGGTCTCTTTTAGCTGTTTCAGAAGAAGGGGCATCCTTTGAGCAGAAACTTGCTGAGCAGCTTCCATGCTAGAATGCGAATAGTTCCTTCTCTCCCTCAGAGTTGAATTAATCAAACCCAAGACTCTCGTGTAAGCCTACTTCAAAGAGCTAGAGAGAGTATTTGACAAAATACCACAAGATGCCCTGTACAAGTGATTACATTTGAGCAATATAACACAAGGCTCTGGGTGCTTCTAAGCCAGATTCTGCTCCTAAAACCAAGGACATGATCCAAAGCACACCAACATGAGACGTCCCACTATCTCAGAAAGGAGAGGAGGGTCACAGAGCCACAGGGGAGTGAGCGGGTGCAGGAAGGTGTGAGACGAAGCGTTTCCTTTGTGACGGGGGATAAGCTGGATTTGAGTGTTTTCTCCTACTATGTCCTTGTTAACGAGTCTGTGCTTTTCAGAACACATCCATGAAAACTGCATGTTCATGGAGGGACAGTATCACCAGTGTGAGCCTTAACAGTCTTGCAGAAATAGTGGATAAAAGTGAGACTTTCCTGGGATTTTGAATAATTTTGATTCTTGGACTTCCTTGTCTTTTTCTCTGGAGTATTTTGAAATATTTAATAAACTTGAGTAGAGCATACCATAGTAGCAGTAGTAGTAGTAGTAGTCATTCATTGGGTAAGTATAAAGTGCTCTGTGCTTTATCTGTGTTAATGCATTTAATCTTCATCACATTCTTCCGAGGCATTTTTTTCCATTGTATAGATGAGAGTAACTGAGGCTTAAAAAGCACGAACGGTTTGTCCAGAGTCATCCACTTGGTCAGAGACAGACTGATTTGTTGCAAGCTTATGTTTTATCTCCTCTTTATTACTAAAATATATTTTGACTCATTAGGCTTAGTTTTCCTGAAAGCACAGTTAGAATGAAGAGAACCAGAAGAGCAAACATCCAGAACAGACAGATTGAGAGTCTGTCCTAAGTCACAGGTTAGTCCTTCTGTGACTTTGATAATCATTTACCATCTCTCAGACTGCTTACTATCCACAAAATAGAGAAAACATTAATATTTTTCTCAGGATAATGAAAGGTAATCATTGCCAATATCTCAGTCCTGAAATACATGATCAGATTATATAAGGTGGTGGCAGTTTCTCAGGATCATCTCATTAAACCCTGCTAATTTAAATGCACTCATAGGAAGTTCAGAAATTTTGCAGAATGTAAGAAGAGACCAAGAAACAGCGGGAAGCATGCGTCGGTCCTGCTAAGGGCTTGCACACTATATGTTCACAGATCATCAAGAGGGACCCGGCCAATTCATTTATTTCATCATGGAGTCCAGAGGAAGAGTCTCCCCTCCCTGCAGACAGCACCTGCATTCTCTGCCTCTTCCACTAAGGCCTTCTTCAGGTCTCTGCTTGGCCAGGCTCCTGCTCGTGACCATGAGACAGCACTGAGGTGCCAATTGCAGTCAGAGACAGGAATTTGGTCAGACTGGGCATCTTTCCAAGGAGATCGTGGCCAACATATCTGAAGAGAAAATAAATGGGGCACTGGGGACCCTTGGAATAGAAGGCACCCTTGGTGCCCTTGTTTCTAATACAGAGCAGGCTGTGGGCTATGCAGTGCATTGGGAAGAGCCCTGGCCTGGGAAATCAGAGCTCAGCAGTCAACCCTCAGTGACTTTGCCAGCCCCAGTTTCCTCATTGATAAATTCAGAGGCTGGAGAAGGTGACCTCCAACACTTCTTCCACTGCATAATCCTCTGATTCGGTCTCGATGGCAGTGTTTAGTTAGACCTCCTGAAGGCCGTAAAGATTAATACTGTTACCACCAACAAGCAGTCTTCTCTCTCATCCCCTTGGTAAATAATTACAATTTGTAAGAGGTGTGGATTTCAAACTTCTATTTCTAGATCATGTAATGCTTTTTTAAAAAATAAAAAACCACCACCACCCCGAACTGTGTATTATACAAGAGACCCTAGTGGTGCATCCAATTAGAGTAGATCAGGTTGACCTACAGTTTGCCTTTGAGCCCCCCTTGTGCCCCTTGGCCGCAATTTGGCATTTGTGTTGTTTGTTTCTGGCTTCAAACACAAAGTACTAGTTTTTTGTTTTTTGTTTTTTTTTTTTTAGCTATGCCAACAAAACTAATGATCCTGTGAACATTCATTGGAAAAGGGCTCGTTTATGAGTTACTTTCTCCAGAATTGTCCCCTCATGAGCAGATTATCAGCTGTATCCTAGGTTCATGGCCCCTGGGCCAACCTTGCCTGGGCGTTTCTTTGTTCTGCATCTGCCGAGATCTACTTACTGAGGGCTGAATAATAGGATGAAGAGTGAGTTCCATCTTGGAAGTCAGGGAGTCAGGGTCCAAAACTGCCTGCGTGTGTGGGCTTGGGAATGCCACTGCAAACCCATCTGGGTTTATGCTTCTTCCTTTGGCCAATGAGAGTTGGGCAGGGTGGTTCGCAGTCCATTTGTGTAATCTGGGATTGTTCATCCTGAGCCCTCACAGCTGTGGACAACTTGCCTTTATCAAGTGGTCTGACACCCAGTGATGGCCCCCTTCGTCTCCCCACATTACAGCCTGGGCCAAGGGAAGACCTCAGAGGGGAACTCCAGGATTGTCCAGAGTTTTTGCCAGTATTTCTGCTAACTCTATAGGCACTGGAGGGCACAGTTCACAGGGATTGTCACATGAAATAATGCATTTTTAGTAGCTGCTTTTTAAACTAGTAGATATTTTTAAACTAGTAGATAATCCTTGTCAGTGCAATGAGACATTAGACCAAGCCTGCCTCAGTTTACCTTGGTAGAGCAGGCTTGGGAATGGCCTTATCTGCAGGGTAAAAAGTGACTGCATGGAGAAGCACAGGTCTCCAGGCTTGCAGTGCATCCACTCTCCAGGGCCAAGTTAGGAAGGGCTGTAGAGGACTGGAAGGCGCCCTCGGGCCAGATGGTGAAGCCTGGACTCTGGCTCCTTCCAGCTGTGACTTCTGGCCTGAGGTCAGCTTGGAGCACGTGCAGAGTGGGAGCACTCCCGGGAGCTCTTTGCGTGGGAGAGAGGAGAGACTGTGCTCATGCAAGAGCAGCTCCCACTTATTGAGGGCTTACTGTTGCTGAGCATTAGTGGAAGGACTTGAAGCACCTTGTCGCATTTAATCCTCACTGCCCTCCTGGCAGCAGGTATTAGTATCTGTGTTTGATAAATGTCTTGTCATTTACACAGGGCAGAGTGGCCCCTCTCTCTTCCCAGTCTTTGTGCTTCTTTTTATAAAATGACTTCTGGTAGAGCTTTTCTCATATCGACAAGCACAAGGAATAAAATTTTTTTTCAATGGTCACTGACCCCACTTCATAATCTGAGATAAATGGTATGGATATTGCAGAAGTAAGAACACACATATACAATGTTTAGAAACATCCAAACAGCATACAGAGTATAAAAATCAAAGGTAACACCTCCCTCCCTTCTTCCCAGCCCCTCTCCCCAAAGGAAAGAAAATCTTAGTACTGTAGTTTGTTCATAGGTTTATTACCAGAAAAAACGTTTGTATGAAATATCTTACTTACAGTGGGCCTAGAAATATTTTCTTTGTGTGCCTTTTTTGGTTGTTATTCAAAAAAGGGACCAGAGTGAAGCATTGCTCTATACCTTTCCTTTTTTTCTCCAACTTTCTGTCTTGGAAAACTTCCCACATCAGCACCTACGGCTTTGCCTCATTATTTTTTTCAGTTGCATAGTTTTCCATCATTACAATTTACTCAGTCGGTTCCCCATTGGCAAACACTCTTTACGATCAGACCTATATTGGCTAGCATGGTTCATATATTGTAGGAGAAATTCTAGAGCACTCATATATACCTGGGAAGTTTCTGGTGGTGGGACAATAAGTCAGATAGGCACTGTCAATTTATACTTCCCCAGTCAGGAATGTCTCTTCTCTTGGCATCGAGCATCATCACATTCTAAGGGTTAGTCAAATTGACTGGTTTTGTACAAAGGTACCACATATATTGATTTACATTTCCTTAATGAGGAGTTAAAGATAAATTTAAATTGTCCTTTAAATTTTTAAAAATATTTCTTTCTTTGACACATATGTGGAAGTAATTATAACTACTTTTGTGCCCTTCTTGCAGTTTCTGAGTCTTCTAACTATTGGTAAGACTGAGCTGTTGGTAAGCAAAAGGTTTTGAAAACCCGACACTGAGTGTATTGAAAATGATCCCTAGGGTTTAGTGTATGGGCAAGGGTGTGTTTTTCCTTAGGGAAGGACTGGCAGTGTGCGTGGCTGCAGAGCCAAGCCTCAGTGCTCTGCAGGCCCCTCCCCCCTGGCAGGGACCAGCTCCATGTCTGGTCCAAGGGCACAGTCTGCATTGCAAGCAGGCTGTAAAGGTGGAGAGTTGTTCGTCCTATCCCCGAATCGGCTTTAGATTTTATTTCATCCCCACAGTGTACTTTTATTGCCCCGTTTGCACAGGGTTTCCAGAGGAGCATCAGTATCGTTTAACTTTACTTCTGTCCATAAAGATAATTCGTTAAGTGTTAAAAATGTTTAATTTACCAATCTTTTCTCAGTGAGCCTTTGGATTTGTGTACTATTTGAAGATTACAATTGAATGCATTCGTGGTTTTAGAAATTCTGTAGTTTTACTTCTTGCTTGACAGATTTCATCATCAGGTAGTTTTTATTCCCTCAGGGATTCATGGGTGTTTTAGTCTCTGAGTTCTTAAAGCTGGAGATTCTTTGTTGCCTTATTCTTGAAGGATGATTTGGCAATTGATAAGATCCTTGATTAACAGTTACTTAAGCAAAAGTGATCAGTCAGTCTATTATCTATCGTCCATTTATCTACCCATTATCTATCATCAGTCTATCATCTTATTGTTTATCTTATTAACAAAATAAAAGATTATTTAAAAGCCAAGCATGCCTTTAGCTACCTAGAATAGGAAGCATAACACAGAAACACTTTGCACACCCTTTCTAGCTCTGCTCTCCTTCTTGGACACAGAAGTATTTGTTATCTTGGAATCTGTGTTTATAATCTTGCCAAATATCTTATTTTATAATACTACCTATGCACATGTCCTTCGGCAATATACTGTTGCATATTTTAAAACTCCCTTTACATCATCCCACCCTATTTTCCTTAGGTTTGCTCTGTATGCCCACCATTATAGCTGAGAATAACCCATGATGATGTTTAGAACTCTCGTTCATTTCATTTCATCTGCACTATTGTATAGGATTATATCTTTGCATACACAGCTATTCATCATTTTTCTGTTGGTGGGAATACAGATCTCCCCCCCAACAAAAACCCCTGATATTTGCCTCTTAAAACACTTGCTTGTGCATCGCTTCCTGTGCAGATGTGTGAGGATTTATTTAGGGTATATACCTATAGACAGAATTGCCAGCTCTGTGATTTATCTATGTTTGATTTTATTAGCCATTGCCAAAGATCTTTCCAAAGCAGTCGCACCAATCTACAGTCCCAACCGAAGGGTGCATGCGTTCTTGCTTCTGCTTATCCATGTCAGCAGTCTTGGGCACTTTAATTTTTGCCAGTCTACTGGGTGTGAAATCATACCTCATTACGGTTTTAATGTGAACTTCCCTGATTACTTGTAAGATTGAACATGACCCTGTGCATATTGGCCTACTGGGTTTTCTCTTCTGTGAATTATCTGTCTGTTGCTTTTACCTATTTTCATTATTTGGATTTTTTTAAAATTTGAAGTTATTTATATGTTCCAAGTATGAATGTATATGTATTTTCTGGTCTTTGACTTATAGTTCCATGATTGCTTTTGACATATTAGCAGTTTAAAATTTCTCAATTGTTTCATCTCAAATTTATACCTTTTTTAGTCCTATTTTAAAATTACTTCCCACTCAGATCACTAGCATATTCTCCTGTACTTTTTTCTAATAATTTTTAAGATTATATTTTTTCTATCTTTTTAAAAAATGTTTATAAGTTTCATTAGGTTTTTTTTTTTTACCAAGAACATGTGATAGTTACATTGTATACGTAATGATCATATGCAGCATGGTTATTTTGTACCTGTACATGATATATCTTGGTTTCCCCCTCTTTCCCACCCCTCCCTACCATTCCTCCACCCTTCCCTATTTGCAGCAGGTTTATATACATTTTTTCCTTTTCTCCTTTCTTTTCTTTTTCCCTTCCTTCTTTTTCCCCTTCTCCCTATCTAGTTCTCCTCTCCTTTGAATATAACCTTCCTTTTATATAATATCTCTTACACCTCTTTGTCCTTATTTACCCTTATGGTTACTCATATCAGAGAAACAATTCGATGTGTACTCATGAGTGTCTGATTTATTTCGCTTAAGAGCCAGAAGAGACCAAGAATAGCAAAAACAATCCTGGGCAACAGGAATAAGGCAGGGGGCATCCAATCCCTGACTTGAAATTATACTATAAAGCTACCGTGGTTAAAAACAGCATGGTACTGGCACAAAGACAGACCTGAGGACCAACAGAATGGGCTAGAAGATGCAGAAACAACTCGAAACACATTCAAATACCTCGTCTTTGACAGAGGAGCCAAACACCCTCACTGGAAGAAAGATAGCCTCTTTAATGCATGGTGCTGCAAAAATTGGCTTGTCACATGCCGGACAGTAAAACTACACACATGTCTTTCACCATGTACTAAGCTAAAATCAAAGTGGATCAAAGTTCTAAACATTAAAGCAGAAACACTAAATCTATTTTTTTCCATCTTAAGTCTTTAGTCACCCTTGAACTGATTTCTCTTTGTATGGTTTTATGTATATGTGTGTGCAGGTATATATTTTCCTGCTGTTCTAGCTCTGTGTAGTGACAAGTCTGGACCTTTTTTGAAGGGGATCAGTTTTTTTGTTCTCACTTCTTTTTGTTGTTTTCAATGAATTTTAAGCCAAGGAATTCAATCCAAATATCTTTACTGAAAAATATTAGGAAACTCTTTAATGAGTGTGTGAGGATAAAGTGGAAGGCAAAGAATCGTGTTAAGGTTGCTTTATCTACTGAGAAACCCTGTGTGTGTGTGTGTGTGTGTGTGTGTGTGTGTGTGATATATATATACACACATATATATGTATATGTATGTGTGTGTGTGTGTGTATTCATGTAAAATGGATCCCATTGTTTTGTATTTGAGAAAACCATGCATTTGAAACTTCTCAATTCAGTTCTGTACAAGAATATTCCTTAGCCAGTATGTTGTCCCACCTCCGTGGAAACATGCCTCAAAATTCTTAAAAAAAGCTTGCTTCCCTTTTTGTGGATTTCATGTTTTATGAAGTTGGCTTGAGTTTTTTCTTTATTTTTAATGGTATTTTATCAGAATATATTTAGATATTGATCCCCTCTAATATGTAGTCTTTACTTGGATCTCAAAACTGAAGTCCTCCATCTGCTCAGGAATAAATGAACTATTAACTTTTAATTATTTCTTCGAATTATCCCTTCTGTCTCTTTTCTGGGAATCTTAATTGTAAATGGGTTGTGAATCATAAAGTTGCTGGCTGTGTCCTGCCTTTCCTCCCTCTGTGTCTCTTTCTCTCTGTCCTTCTCCACTGAGTGTGCAGCGTTTCTCTCCCTGGACTCTACTGTACCAGTTTCCTTCTGTATCCATTGTGTTGTCCAGATCTGCAAGTCCAGGCAAACAGTTCTGATTGGTTTGCTCCACCCCCTACCCCCAGAGCTGTTGATCTAATTTCACAGATGCAAAATTCTGAGTCTTCAGAGATCACCATTTGGATAGTATCTCCTTTCTTCCTTTCATTTCTCACAGCAAATCTCCTTTACAGAGAAACATTGCCCCTGGTCGCTTTCTTATCAGAACTAGCAGCACTGCACAACTCCAGGAGCTCAGCCTGGGTCCTTTTTTTGCCCTAATCTGCTTCCTGCCTGAGGACGTTTGTCCCATAGGACTGTCCTTCTGACTTTTGGCTTCTGCAAAGATATGGGAAGGGCAAGGATTCTGATAGGTGATCAAAGCAGCCTTCGGAGTGACTGAGCTAGAATAAAACCTCCATTGCTTTGGGGAAGGTTGCTAATGGTGAAGGTCGGGGTGCAGCAGCAGAACAGGAGGCAGACATGTCATCTGGATGGTGTGTCACATTCAGCAGATGGGGACAGGTGTGCTCTGAAGCCTGAAAACACCCTTGTTCCTGGCACAGACTATGTGTGTGTACCATGACATGGGGAGTGCTCGTGTTACTTTACCAGAGTGCTTCACAAAGCTCTTGCTTATTTCTGCCTAGAGCTCCTCTGGATGTATAGTTGTTTCCTGGAGTTGCAGTTTGGTCAGTGTTTGTACTCCTTTGGGCTCTGGCCCTGATGGCCGGCAGATGGGCAGAGACACAGGAGAGCTGCTACAGGACACAGAAGAGAATGGCTCTTGTGTTACAAATAATGAATATTGTGATACCCATTCATACCATCAACCCATCAACTCTATGTCTCACCCAGAAGCAGAAGTGACACTGACTCCTCTCTCTTCTGATTGTCTACTTTCATGGGGCCTCATTTTCACCAGCTCTTCTTCCTGTCATGATGCTTTTATTCATACTAAATTTGGAAGGCACAGAGAATGAAAATCACTCTAGACTTCCACCCTGCATCCAGCTGGAGACTGACTTGTGGCTAGTCCGGCCATAGTGGTTCACTGGAAATGTGGTTCCGGGTCTGCATCTTTTGGAACTTGTTAGAAATGGGATTATCAAGCCTCACTTCTGGCCTAATAAGCCAGGCATTCTGGGGCGAGCACCTCGCAATCTCTGGGCCATCCAAAGAGAGTTTGTTTTGTGCTTAAGTTTGAGGGCTAAAGCTCAAACAAAAACTGGCACTGTCATCCTGTGTTTTTCATCTCAGCCTCATGAGATGCTTTCCCTAAAAATAAGCCATCATAAGATGGCTTTGAAAAATGTAAGGGTTTCATATAGGGTCCGTGTTCATTGCTTCTGACTCGGTGTCCACACAGCTTTTCATTTTGTTTAATTTAATATTTCCAAACTGATTTGGCCACAGAATTCTTTGTTACAATGTTGTGTACTTGGTCCTGCCTCATTACTCCTCATTATCTTTTCTTTTTCGCCCCACTCCAAACCTGAACACTTGAAACTCAACACCTCTGAGCTTCAATTTCTGTCAACTTGGGTGTTATCAGGTGGAACTTTCCTGGACCTCACATTTCCACCACAGGGCCTGGCTACAGTCTTGGAGAAGAGTCAGAGGCATGCTCATCAGAGGTGAGGTTTGTAGAAAGATGGTAAGCTTGGAAGGCAGCTAGACCTGGAGAAAATCCAGACTCTTCCACAGACAAGGTCCATGAACTTGGAGTAGTGGCTGTTTTTCACAAGAATGTAGATGAGTAAATGAACTACGTGTGGACAATGCAATAAACATGGTATTTAAAGTCAGAGGACCTGGATGCAGGCACTGGCTCAGCTATCTCCCAACTTCAGCCCTTTGGCTTTGTTCTTCCCTCAAAAAAGTGGGAGATAATAATAGAACCTACCAATACCACCTACCAGGCAGTGTTGATTAAAATGTTAAGCAAAGGGTGTATGTAAAAGCTCCTTGTAAACTGCTAAACATTATCAGATGTTAGCTATTACGTGTAAAAAATAAGCCACATTTATGGGGACTGTACCTCTGCCTGACCCACAGGCAGGTGACCCAGAAACTTCAGTTCCCTTTCAGACCTGCAGAGACACAGGCACAAGGCAGTGCTTAGTCCCAGGGCCCTCATTCCAGCTGACAGATAAGAATGATTTGTAAATAGCACAGGCGTGGTTTTAAGTTCTACCTTCCACTGTATTGATTTGTTTATCAAAAATTTTATTTATAAGGAGCACAAAAATAACCCAGCCCCAATTCTGCAGGATGTATCACAGTTCTGAATTAATGAGATCCAAATTTATGAGGGTTCTGAATTGTTACTTTCTTTTCCTGCTCGCCTATGACTGGGGAGAGAGTGACATGTTAGTTACAGAAGAAGGGGCCCAGCACTCCCTGGGGTGGTAGCACACCTGCCACCCACTCATCCTTCTCTGAGGAAGGCACATTTCTCCAGATAATGGGTCCTGTGCCCAGTCACCGCATAGCTTGGCATGTGGGCAGAAGCCTTTAGTTTAGCTCTGAGAATTCCCTGCCACTCTGTTGAGACCACAGGGTTTTACCAGAATGCTCCTCATGGAAAGCTGTGTGGCTGAGAAAAGAAGTCATTGATTCCAGAGCCGAGGGAGGCAGTGGCGAAATGCTCATGATCCTGATTCGGGAGGTCTAGGACTACCGTTGTCAGAGTGCAGTCTCTGGACCAGTATCAGTGTCACCTTCATAGATATGTAAACTCTTTCTTGCTTGTTTGTTTGTTTTGTTTTTTGAGGCAGGGTCATACATCCCAGTACAGGCTGTCCCTAAACTCACTATGTAGCCCAGGCTGGCCTCGAACTCACGGCCATCCTCCTACCTTGGTCTCTGGAGTGCTGGGATTACAGGAGTGTGCCGCTACACCTGGCTCTAGACACGCAAACTCTTGAGACCTATCCCACATCTACTGAGTCTGGAACTCTGGGAGTGGACCCCAGTGATCTCTTTTAAACTCTCCAGGTTATTTTGATGCATGCTAAGGTTTGAGATCTGGAATAAGAATGAAGGAACTTGTCAGCACCACCCTCCAGAGGAAAAACGTGCAGCCCTGAACATAAATCCCAGCAAATACTCATTGATCCCACTTACATGAACTCAAGTTGACTTGTTTCTACCCTGTGCTAGGACAGTAGTTCTCACTGTCTGTGAAACATTAGAAACCCAGACAGCAGAGCTTTTTCAAAATACCTCTACATAGGCCTGGACTCTGCCCTCCTGAATGAGAATCGCAGGACTTGATCTGAGCATCTGTATGTTAAAAGCATTCCCTCAGATGTGTCCAGTGTGCACAGAGATTAAGGGCTACAGAGCCAGAGCGTGCCCTGCAAAAGATGACTTGGTTTGTATTTGCATTTGTCACAAACTTTCTGTTAGACATTTATTTTACCTATTTATATTGGAAAGTCTCATATTCATTATAGAAAAAAAGTTGGAAACTATAGAAGAGTTGAAAAGTGAAATAACAGCTATATTCCAACCATCTAAGGACAGCTGTCAGTATCTTTTGTATTTTCTCTCAATCTTTTCAATGTTTGGGATTTTTTTTAATGCACTGGCTTAAATTTCAATAGTTCTGTTATCATATTTAATATAGCACCTTCAATCTACTTTTTAACTTTATATCTTTAGTTTCCTGCATATTATAAGTACAATTTTAATGTGTGTGTGTGACAGTGTGAAAAGAATGTGACTTTCTTTATTTTTGCTTGTACGTACTTTAGGATGGCATTTAGAGAGTCCGTTCTTTCCTTACAATGCCTGTGTTCAAGCGTATTGTAAAATCTTACTTTGAATGTCAGAAGTGGAATGAATATTAAATTCCTTCTCTGAATTTCTTTTCCTGCAGTTCTTAACCTGCCCTCGGCCTTTTGCTTAACTCAACCCCACAGGTAGATGTCTGCATCCGGCTGATGAAAGAGATGGTCTTCCGCAGAAAATCAAAAAAGGAAAACACATAAATATTTTCCCAGTGTTTTATAACCACCATTCTACTTGTCAGTGTTAGCTGTTGTAGGAGTTCTCTTAAGTTACAAGTCTGCAATCCCATAGGTTTTACATGATCCACAAACACACACAGGCATATATAAAACAGACTCCATCGGGCCCACTCCTGCTTGCTGTGGCAAGAAAGAAAGCAAATGTGCAAAACAAGAAAGAGGAGAGGTGGGAAAGAAAAGGGATGATGGGACAAATATGAAGCCCCTGACTTACGATGATCTGGGACTTAACAATGGTTCAATTTTCTTTTTAACTTTATTGTAGTTTGAAAGGAGCACACATTCAGTAGCAACCATAATTTGAGTTCTGGTCTTTTTCTGGGGTAGCAATATGTAGTATGATCTTCTTTTTCTGTGTAGGACAGTGGCAGTGAGCCACAGCAACCATCAGCCACAAAACCACAAAGCTGACACTCTACAGTGTTCTGTGCTGCTAAGTTAGTGTGTTCATTAAATGCATTTTGACTTAGGATGTCTCAACTTGCCATGGGATTATCAGGATATAACTCCATTGTAAGTTGAAGAACATCTGTAAAGTGCTGTTCTGATGTGCTTTGTGCCTAGTCAGAAATGCCAAAATCAAGCCATGTGTCCTACCCCGTTTTCAACATAATGTTATTCTTTGTTGCACAGTAATATATATATATGTGTGTGTATGTGTGTGTGTATATGTATATATATATGCACACACTAAAGTGTGTGTATATGTATGTATATATTGAGAAATATATTCTCAGTTATACATGTAATATATACTATATAAATTTACTTTTTTTCCTTGACCACTTCTACCTTCTGACTTAGCCGCTGGTTTGAACGTAGTGCACCATTACCTTTTGGTGAGAGGGAGCTGCAATTGTCTTCTGTGTTGGTGTCATGGATGCATCAGGTAATTCTGCCCCATCTTCTTACAGGGCATTATGGGAAGGATGCTTACCGAAGTGGAGGACCAGATCTCCATAACTTCATCTCATCTGGATTTGTCACATTAGGAAGAGGACACACGAAGGGTACAGTGGAAACCATTTTTTACTAAAATACAGAGGTTGCCTAGGGAACCCCAGTCTGAAATGTGAAGATGGTGTGGAGGCCAGAGTCTTGACTGGGACAGGAATAGTGGGGTGGTTCCATGGCAGCTGATCCTGGGGACTTGCTAGCTTCTGACAGGAGTGACCAGGACGTCACATGTGTAACTTTAGAGGGTGATAGACTTCCAAGAGACATCCATCCTGCTCCACCCAAGGCAGGGCGCAGGACATGGATGCTGGTGGCCACCCATGGTAGGGGACCACACACAACATGGTGAAAAACACTACCAATGGATGTGGCAGCATTTACAAAGTGTGTGTTCCCCTCTTAGCTATTCCCCTCCCATTTGAAAGCCACATTTTATAACCTGATGTCAATGTTCTGTACTGTGAGTTTCCAAACCAGCGTGCATGTGGAGAGTTTAGTGTCCTAAGTGTGTCTCTGTAAAACTCTATGATGTGGACACAGAAGTAGAGGTTATGCAGACCTTCAAGCCACAAGACGAAAGCTAATCTAGCATTTTGCAAGCTGCTTTACAACCTAGCTGACAGCTTGCAGAGCATCTGTGCGGGGGGTATGGAATCCTCCTCGATTCTGTCTTTTGTTTAAACAGAGTCCTACTAGTGTTGTGAGCATTCTGTCACATCAAGAGTAACTGGATCCCTAACTCCTTTGATTACCTTCCCAACACCTGTGTGCTGTTGTAGACCAAATGTGAATCCTGTTGTTGGGATAGTATATCCCTGACTTCCTCTGAATTGTGTCTGTTTCAAGTGTGAGTGAACAAGCAACTTTGCAATATTTTCTTACATTCCATGCGCCTTCTTTTTAAATTCCGTATGTGATGTTTGTTCATCCTATAGAGAAAAAATAATCTGTATCTGTGTATGTATTTTCTGTTGTGTCTATTTGTGTCTAAATAAAGTTTATTGAGGATACAGGTGGCATTCGTGGCTGCTAAGAATTGCAGAGTCAAATTGGGACCAAGGGAAACGGCGCACAGTAAACCACCCCACAGACAACCCTGAGCTCCACAGCCCCCACATCGTCAATTTCATAACAATTACCTGTAGCTGTAAAACAGATTATTCTAAAACTTAGTATTTTAAAACAATAATAAACATTATCTCACATAGTTTCTGTGGATGAGGGGTTCGGGCATTTCTGAGTTGGAGTCTTTTGTGAGTTTGCAATCATGAAGTCAGGCTGGGCCGAGTCATCTGAAGGCTGGACTGGGGCTGGAGGATCTGCTTCAAGATGGCGTACTGACATGGTGCTGAGCGTTGTCAGGGGGCCTCAGTTTCTCCATGCGACATTCTTTCCATGGGCTACTTGAATGTCTTTACAGTATAGTGACTGGGTATCCTCAGAGTGGGTGATCCAAGAAAGAGAAAGGTACAAGCCACAATGTCTTTCATGACCAAGTGTATTAGTTACACAACATCATTTTCATAAAATCTTAGAGTTTCACAAGTCCATCCTTTTCAGGGTGAGAGGTTAGCTATACAGGGACAAGAATATCTGGAGTTGAAGATCACTGGGATTCATTTTAGATCACTGGGATCCATTTTAGATCACTGGTATCCATTTTAGAGACTGGCTTTCTCATAGCTGCAACCCATGGAACAGAACTACAAATCTGGAGTTTTCAAACAGAACACAGTAACTTTTAACCAAGACTTTTCAGATGCGTCCTTTCCTACTCTTACTCCTGCCTCTTGAGGGTAAACCTGAAACCCCAAGCACTCCAAGCTATAGAACTTTTTACACATGGCAGATATTTAATGAGGCTTGTTATGTGCTAAGAAATATCAAAAGTAAACAAAACAGAACTCATCCTTATGGAATTCACATTTCATTGGGGGAAGCAGACAAAATAAATTCTTAACAATAAATACAAGGATAAAAATGAAAGACACACCAGTGCTGTCACACAAGTGCTGTCATGCCAGGCGAGCCCTCTTAGATGAGGTGGTGACAGAACAGTGATCGGCCCCCCAGGCAGAAGCCATGGGAAAAGACGAGGCAGAAGCTTTCTTGTGTGAGGGAATAAGGAGGGCCGTGTGTGCGAAGCAGAGCAGAAGCGCTTCAAGGCCCTAGATGGTTTGGGAGGTCACCTGGGAGGTGGAGACAAGGTGAGAATGTAAGAAGCTGCTGCTTCATAAGGACCTTTCCAGACCCTGCAGAAGGATCTCGAGTGGATCCCTTCTTTCTGTCTAAATGATAGTCTCTGAACATTAGGCTGGATGTGGCCAATCCTGTTGGCCAGTCAGATACTCCATGGAGTCTGGCACAGACTTTAAAGGAGGAGAGTGAATGCTGAGAAAGGGGTGAGTATATCTGAGCAGGAGGTAGGATCAAAGCAGGGAATGTGCAGTCCATTTTAGGAATCTGAGCAAGGGGAGCTGTGCAGTGGCACCATGGCAGCTCAAGCCCACACATCTAAGCAGAAGCAACAGTAGAAGTTGGGGGATTCTGCAGACAGGTCTGATAGCACCTGCTTTATCTCTGACTTCCTGAGAAGGGAATGAAGCCAGGAATTGGTTTTAATGGTCAGAAAATGCACAGATTTTACCGAATGATGATTCTGGTAAGTAGTAAGTAGTCTAATGGGAATAAGATGGAAGGACAAGAAAAAGCAGGGACGAGAGGACTTGGTCAGTGTTATGGTTGAGGGATGTACAAGAGTTCTGAGGCGGTTTAGCTTTGGGGAATGACGGGGGCTGAGGGATAACTGAGGAAATGGGTGGTTGAATGAAGCAGAGGAGTTAATCAAAGCTGTTTTCAGAAATCTCCATCAGCTTCTTTGTATTTCTGCTTTTCGTGCTTTGCAGTGCACTGTGAGCATTCCACCGAGGGCTCCTCCTGTAGTCAGGGAGCGCTGTCGACTTCCCTTGGTGTCTCTCACCCCACCTGCTGGTCTGATCCACCTGCACCCCTGGGGATGGGCTCACCTCTCCCACCAGCCAGTTGGTCTAGGCACTGTTTTGACCCCACATATGGCTTGAAATCAGCTCTCCTTTTCTAGAAAAGGAAGGAGAGATGTGGATGCATAGGCCTCCATGGAACTACAGGCTGCCACCCCCACATAGGGATTTAAGAAAGAAGCCACATGCCATCGGTGGAGTGTGGCCAAAATGCCCTGCACCATTTGACTAAAGGAATCCAGAGTAGATATAGTCACAGTCTGGGAAGTCAGGGGAGTGAATGGGTTAGAATATACTAAGGTATTTGAAGGCCGGACTCCAGGGAAAGCACAGAGCTCAGGTGGCATCCAATCCCCATGGAAACATTGAGGCGGGAGAGAGACAGCAGGAGAGAGACAGCAGGAGAGAGAGGTCCAGGCAGGGCTTGCCTGGGAATGGGCTCTGTGGAACCAGTACAGCCTGGGAACATTCTTCCCTGTACATCTCCATGTGGGAGGGGCGGAGGAGAGGAGCAGGAGCAGAGGGTGGTGGGGGCCTCTTGGGATTGTAGCTGAGGGTACTAGAGTTCTAAGCCATCTACTGCTGGCTTGATCTGGGTATGTGGGACTGCTTCCTTGTGTAGGCCTTGCCTGTTCCTTGATGACTGGTGGCCGGATGCTGAGCACTTGTCCTCAGGAGGATGTGTCCGGCTTTATTCAGTGGTATTTTGTGTGATCCTGGCCAGCACACCAGGCTGTCTCTAAGCCTTACTCTTAGGAAAATACGTGACATCAGTACGATTCCCTATTTTGTTATAATTGAATCAATCTCACACAGTGGGTAATTAATAAAACTGATTGTATCAGAAGCAATCATGGATCTGCATGAATAGTGAATTCTACCCTCATCCAATGAATCCATCTCTCAACATAACTCCTATTCAAACAGAATGAAAAGAAAGAAGGCAGAACATAACCCAGTGCAATACCTTTGAGAGTTTCTCAGCTGGACTCTTCTGTTTGCAGTCTGAGCCATTTTGCTTAAAGGCAACTGTTCCACAAAACTCCATTTGCCTTGTGGGTCCTGTCGACAAGAACACCCATCTCTCTCCCAGAAACCAGAATGGATGCTAGGACTTTCCTCCATTTGGCTCAGGACTCTATCCCCTCCTAGTTTCGGCAGCAGTTAGACCATGCAGGTTGGTAAGAGGAGCCACTTTCCAAGCACCCACAAAGTCCACCTCTAAGGAAGCATCTCTCAGTTTGCTGTCAGAACCCCAACTTGAGGCAACATGCCTGGCACTGCAAAGTCAGGCTACAAGCTGACCTGTGGCCAATATGATCTCTTTTCCCGGCACTGGTCTTGGCACCGACTGGCATCGTCCCTCTTTGGATTACCTCATTCTGGAAGAGTGCTTAGATTGAAATGGCACATTGACCTGTGTCTTCAAATGATACTACACTGTCACCCAAATCACACTACCTTGATAAATGGCGTTGCAGAGGAAGTTCCCGTTCACTAGGTCCTATGCTGACTCTGAGATCATAATGTCCTGTTTAAGGCTTCCCTGTAGGCCTGCTGCCCCTGGCTCTTGTAGGTGCCAGACTCTTCTACCAAATCAATCTTCTGGGCTGATATGAGGAGTGGAGAGATGGTCAGAATACACTGGAAGTCTTTTTGCTTTGGGGAATTTCAACTCTTTCCTGTAGGCTGCATATGTGATCTTCTGAAAAGAGGAGCCACTTGAGTACAGCTACATGTCCCATGGGACAAACAGGAAGACTTTTTGGGCCTTGGGTTCATTCCTTATGTTCATCATCCACCAAGCTGACTCTGCTTTCTAACACGTGGAGGGGTTGGGGGAGACTGATGTGAAGCCTTGGTGCTGTTTTTAAATTCTCTTTGGAAAAAACTGAAGATCAAGTTCTTCTCTTTTCCTAGGAGCTGGCTTGCCCAGCCAGAGGTCTAGCTTCTCTGGGCTGCTGCTTTTCCTGTTTTCCAGTCCCTTACTAGTGCCAAATCTGAGCTTTCTCTTGGCTAAAGTTGGTCCCAGGAGCAGATTAGTGGCCAGTACCATCCCTTTTCCTGGCATTGGTCTTGGCACTGACTGGTCATCTGAATTGGGAATCTCCTCTTTACAGGAGCCAGCCCTTGGCATTTGCCCCTCAGTCTGTGCTCACTGCCAAGAGTCTCACAAATCCAGCTGGCTAAGCTGTGGGACTAAGTCAAATCCCAGGAAGTTGGTAGGACTGGCATCTTTGTGCTAGCTGTAGTCTTTGGCCAGAGGCAGATGACCTCTCCTCAGTACCTGCCAGGATTTCATGGTGGCCTAGAAGTGGAGCATGCAGCAGGTTTCTCAGGACACCACGATGGGGAATATAACCTTGTTCTTATGGGACTTTGCTTCTATGCAGAGTAACAGAACAGAATAAAGGAACTCCAGCCCTTCCTGCCAAGAGTCACGACTTCAGCCGCAGTCTTACTCCTTTCCAAATAGTGACATAATAGTGACATCTCATTAGATGATCGTGGAAGGAAAAAATGGCAAAAAGAAGAACGTCTTTGGGGGTCAAACATGCTCAGCTCCTGGTTCCACTACTTGCTGTGTGACTTTGACCTCTATGACATTCACTAAAGATACAGTCATTGTATCACTACAATGTATTACTGCTGTGGAGGTTGTAGGAGAAACGCACGCAGCAGAGCACTAAACACTCAAGCCACGTAGCCATTTCTTTTGCTCTGCCTTAGGCTGCTGTAGGATAATACTAGGGCCAGCAGCAAGGGTGTCAGGAGCTGGCAGCAATGCAGACTCTCAGGCCCCTCCCAGACCAACTGAATCAAAATCAGGATTTTGAAAAGAACTCCGGGTAATTCACATACACATTAAAATTTGAGAAGCCCCAGTATAATTTTTTTGGCAAGGTCCCTCAGTGGTCTTCAAGTTCATTTCCATTTCTGATATTAATTTGCTGTACCTTGCCTATTGAAGCCAGGTGTCTCTCAACTGAGAAGGAAAAAGATTTGACAAGGCATACTTGAACTGGAAGAGGTGATACAAAGAGACCCCAGTGTCCTGTCCTCCATGGGGAACCAAAAGTGCCAACACGACCATGGCATTTATCCATTTCAATGAAATTCAAATATTAGTTGAGTAAAGATGAGAAGGACAGTGTCTGCCCTTGAGAAACCAGAAAGTTAAATTCTGTCAAGTCAATGGGAAGTGCCATGAAGTAGATCCCAAGATGAACGGGGGGATTTAATTTAAGAAAACCTGGCCATTGAATGAGGGCATGTTCCATGGACTCCCCCAGGGGAGAGGAGTTGAAATGCGCCTTGTAAGGCAGGAAGAATAGGATAAGCCAGCAGTGGGGTAAGACGGACATTTCAGGTGTTGGAGCTTTCTGAACAAAGGCATAGACGTGGGAACACTGGCATGATGGGAAGGGCAGCAGAAAAGTGACCAGACCACAGGACACCTGTAGAAAGACACGAAGTTTGGAAGGACATGAAGTTTGAAGTTTGGAAGGTGGGTTGGAGGCAGAGTCCCGAATCTTCCCAGGGATGAAATATGAATTGAATTAAAAATTCTAGCAGAGGCTGAGGAAAGGAGGGAGGAGAGACTGGTGGGGAGAGGCTGACCATTGGGTGCTGTGGTGCAGCTGGATGGAAGTAAGAAGCTCTGGTGTGTTACTGCACGGTAGAGTGATTGTAGATAACAGAAGCATGTTGCGTGCTTCAGGGAGCTAGCTGGAGGAGGAGATTTCAAATATTTTCACCACCAAGAGATGACAGATGTTTTGGGAAAGAGGTTTACCCTGATTTGAGCATTATGCAATCTAAATATGTATCAGGACACTTTCATGGTACCCCATTAATTCGTGCAGTTTTATGTTTTCATGTATTAGTTGAGAAGTACATTTTCAGAAATTCAAGCTGATTACCACTATTTATATCTTCTTTTTCTTTTGTATTCCACTTTTTAAAACAAAGCTAAGAAGTAAAATAAACACATGAAAAAGCAGACTTCTGTATGTGGCTCACTCCAGAGATGGATGTAGCAAACTGAGGATCGATTCTCTTGGCTTCTATTCCTCCCCGAGAATAGACCCCTCGCAGGAATGGTGGGGTGGCTGACTGCAGAGCTGAAGTGAGTTGTGTGAGCTCATGGGTACAGTGCTCCCTGTAGACTCAGCTGTGGCCCTTGTTGCAGGTAGTTTCATCGTATCAGGCCCCAGTTTTGTCATCCAACCCAGAGCATTGAGGATTGATAAGACCCTTTGTTACTTGATATTCCGGAGTAGGTTCAGGCTAAGCTACCTCCTCAACAAAGAACTACTGTGTGAAATAAAGGAAGGTATTTTCCCTTCAGAGGCAGCCTTTGGGTTTGAGCACCCTGTGCATGCTATGAGTGGCCTATTTGCCTGTACTCCAGAGTATCTGTGGGAAGACCCTTTTGATACGAGCACAGTGCTGGAGAGAGGTGATTTTTTCTGAGGTTAACAGCAGATTGTTCACATCTCATACCTAAAGGCCTTTCCACTAGCAATTCATAAATGTGCAGCCCGGCTTCAGAGGGGCTGGAGCTTATGAAGTATTCATTTCTTGAATAGGATGAATGTCAGATTCTTGTTCTCTTCATCTGCTTCCCAGTGAATCATTTTTGCTTTTGCCCTAGAGGAGTAATTCGGGGAGGAGGCATAATGGTTTTCTGGGTTTTTACTAAGAGCAGTTAAACACAGAGGCCTGAACCCATTCAACTTTGATGTACAGGGGATGGCATACATGCCAGACATGTCCAGACTAGAGTGGGGCAGATTAGACAGAAGCTTGTGCTTGTGTGGATGAAGACATGGGGTCCCAGAATGAGACAAAAGGAAGCCAAAAGTGAACAGCTGGACAGTAGTGGCTTGATGGATCTTGGGCAGGAATAGTGGTAATGGAGCAAATGAGCAGAGTAAGGAGCCCTCGCTGCCCTTCTTTGTAAAGTTGAAGAGTACTGAGAGGCTCCTAGGTATTTGCCCTCAAACTATTGTTCTGCCCATATTGTCTCATTTCAGTCTTTTTTTGACCTTTGAGACGTTTTTAGAATTCAGGAAACCTCCTGAAGATATCCCCGCATTTATCAAGGTAGATCCTCCATTGCAATTGTACACCCATATAGTGGAGAAGCAGAATGTCCTAAGTGCATCCTTTAACTCCAGTCTGCTCTTCCCCTAGTGGTCTTACCTCACCAGCCAGTCGGCTGTTCCAGCAGAATCTTACATACTATATAGTATCCCTAACATCTTTGTTTCCTCACCGCCAAGTCCATTGCCATTCTACTTCCTTCCCTTGAACATATGCATCATTGTCCTTTTCATGGCCAGCATCCCAGTCTGTGCCTCACTTGCTTTCCATCCAGATAACTTGCAAAGGCCTCTTATGTGGAATTCCATTCTTGTTTCCCACGTCCTGTCCTCTACTGAACAATTGGAATGATTTACTCACCCTGCCCTGATTTAACTTGGCTTAGTTCACTTTATCTGTCTTGCCTAAATTCAGATCTGTTCCAGCTCCCTATTTTATAAAGCTTCGGGACCTCTCTGTGGGACCCAGAAATCTTAAATATTAACCCCAACTGTGGAACAGTGGTTGCCCGTCATAAAATTCCTGGCTGAGGTCAGAACTCTCAGATGGCAATGTGAGCGCCCTCCTCCTCCGTTCTTCTGTTACTGGACTGGCAACATCACTCAAAGCCCAAACACTCAGTGGCCTGCCCCACCCGGCCCCTGCTAACTAACTGCTCCAGTCTCCTTCCTGTGGGCTGCACTTCAGCCAACATTGACTTCCTTTCTCTCCTAAACCCCTCAGGGCCTTTGCTCAGGCTTTTCCCTCTCTCTGGAATGGTCTTCCCCGCTGATCACTATTCAGCCAGTACACCCCTTTCAGGTCTCTGCTTACAGTTCCCTTGCTCACATCTTCCTTGGTCCTCGTCTCCGTCTATTCTTCACTACAATGACAGACTACCACCAAATGGGTTATTTATATGCAATCGAAGTTTATTTAATTCATGGTTCTGGAAGCTGAAAAAGATAGAGAGGGGACACCAGTGAGGACCGTATTCTGTATTGTCACATAGCAGAAGGCCTCATATGCGTGAGAGAGAGCACGAGCACACGGCGGGAGCAGTCACCCTTCAGAAAGAGACCACTGTCACGATAGACATTAATCTGTTCACAAAGGCAGGCCGTGTGTCTGCACACACAGATCTAGCTCAGTGTCCCGCCCCGCTGCGGTTGCTTAATTGTCCATTCTGTTATATACCATCATCTATATAGCCGGTACTAGGACCACAGTTTAATTTCTTTATACTGACTTTTTATTTTAAAGATGTTTTAATTTGGAAATAATTTCAGACATATAAAGGTTCTAAAAACTGCCAATAATTCCCACATTCCCTTCAAATTTTAACATTTTACCACGTTTGATTTATTGTTTTCTCTGTACCTGTCTATCTCTTTAGGTATATATGCACACACAAATGTATACATGCATTATATATACATATATTTTCCTAAATATATGTAACCTTTTTCTGGAATATTTGAGAGTAAGTTGCAGATATGATGGTCCCTTACTCCTAAAAAATGAAGTGTATAGTTCCTCAAATCAAGGATATTCCTTTTATAGCTACTGTGTGATCAAATCAGAATGTTAAACTGATAAAATACTAGTACCTAATCTATAATTTACATTCAAATTGTGGGTTAATGTAGCACTAAAGTAAAGAGAAAAATGTTTTTCCTGAGCAGGCTAACATACTTCTAAGGTTTATTTCTAAGGATTTGATTATCTTTGCTGCTGTGTTAGGTGGGCTTTCTCTACTATTGTGCCCTTTAACTGGTTGTTTGTGTATATAAGTGCTATTGATTTCTGTGTATTAGTCGTATGTCCTCCTACTTTAGTGATTTCTTTCATTGTTGGAGTTATTTGCATCATTGGCATTCCAGGTACACTGTCATATTATATGCACACAGAAGCAGTTTTACTTCTATACTTCTAGTTGATTTCTCTTGTCTGATTCTACAGTGTTGAGTTGTAGCGACAAAGGACAGCCTTGCTTTGTTTCTGATGTTTGTAACAATTCTTTGAGGGCTGATGTAAAATACTGTCTTTAGGACTAAGGTAGACAGAAATAATACACAGCCAGCTAGATAGATAGGCAAATAGATACCCAAATACATAGGTGTAGATTGATTCCTGTCAAGAAGGTATTCCTTATTCTTAGTTTCTTGAGGTTTTTATTATTATTAATCAGGAATGAGTATTGAACTCTGTCATAAGCTTTTTCAGCATCTAGGAGAAAAATATAATTTTTCCCTTAGATCTATTAACATGGTGTAAAATAGTAATGGATTTTCTATGGAAGTGTATATTTCTATACATGCATTTATGAGCTCAGTACCTTTAGTTTTCCTCTGAAATGTGCCTGGTCATTTCTTAGTTGGGGGAAGTTC